>JAECWJ010000686.1:10942500-11230000 GCA_018150375.1 Drosophila sturtevanti | reverse complement strand
ACATTTCGTTAATTTGTATTTTCTTATGGGGCTTTTGTTATTTTTACATCAAGGCTTTTCGTTTCTTTTTTTTTTTTTTTTTGAATTATAAATATCTCAATTTGACAAAGCTTTATAAACTTATATACTGTAATATATAGTATAGTTGATTTTCTTTATGAGTACTATACTATATGGTACTTGTCATCATTTTATTATAGCATTTCCCCCCTCTTTTTTAAATTGATTAAATCAGAGAAATATTTTAAAATTTGAAATCACTTTATTACATTTTGCGAGTTATAACTTTTTTAGTTCTTTTATTTAATTTTTTGTAAATATTATATTTTTATCATTATGAATTGGTCAATTAAACGATTTGCCAAATCCACAAAAACGCGCACACAACCACACACACACACACACACACACAGACAAACACTCTAAAATACGCACTAAAAAAAAAACGCACACAAACGGGGTTAAACGGACTTACTAGAACCGCAATGGTGTGGGCGTGGCAAATGTAAACAAAATCAAAGAATTAAACTAATTGAAATTGAATGTTAAATGAAATTCAAAATTTTATTCTTTCTATTTACTTTTTTTATATAGATATTTTTTATATGTATATTTCTATATATATGAATTATTTTCAAATTGAAACGGTCAACCGATCGGCAAAACGAGAATGCGAACTGAAATACCGTTAACTCGGACGCGTTTTCTGTGCGGTCTCGGCGACTGCAGCAGCTGGCGTTTTGAGCGTAACTGAGAAGGTCGCCTTAACGCACATGTCGCCATCGTTTTAGCCATCGCCATCGCCATTGCCATCGTTCTGAGTTTATCACAGCATGCGGCTGCTTTTCTGCTTTTCTATTTTTTGTCTTTCGTTTTTTCGTTTTTCGTTTTTCGTTTTTCCTGTTTTCAGTTCGCTTTCGTTTCGTTCTTGTTCTCCTTGTCATGTTGTGCCACTCGTTTGGCATGTGGCAAAGCTTTGTGCGAACGTTAGAGAGCTTTAGGCAATATGCGTGTGGCATGCAAGCTTTTCCCTGTTGTTGGTTTAACTTTTAGCCCACCCTTAACCCACACATCCCTTATCCGGATCCGCATCGGGCTCATTTATCACGTGGTGGCATACACGCAACAGAAAAGTGCGAAATGCCCCCAAATGCGGAATGCGGCGAGCAAAACAAAATGCCAGAAAGAGAAAAAAACAAAAAAAAAAAACAAAAAAAAGAAGAAACGAAAAAAGGAAAAAAATAAACTATGTACACAATCAGCTCAACAGACCTCAGAAGTCATTCGGGGAACGTGTCTAATGAGGGTTTTTTTTTTTTTTTGGTTTTTTTTTTCTTCGTATTTTTTAGCCTTCACTCTAAGTGGTCGGAGCGGAACAGAGGGCACTGAAAGTACATATATTCTAAAGAATTTCATTTCAACCAAAAAATGAAATGGGAAACTAAATAATCAGCTACTATAATAGTTGAAAATAACAAATTCTAGATGCCCTCTATTTGCGGTTTTTAATTAGAAAGCCTGGCTTAAAATATTCTAGCAAAGTCAAAAGTAATTCTTTAATCTATTGTTAAGTTCTCACAAAGTTTGAAGATACATATATATCTATTGATTTGATGTGTAAGTGTATAAAAATTTATTTAACCATTTAGTCAAGTACTCAAAAGAGAAAAGAAAAGCCTGAGTCAATATTTATATTGATAAGACAAGATAAGATATTGATAACATAATTTGATCATGATGTATTGTAACTGCCAGAATAAAATATTATTTCACATTCATTATCAACATACTTATATATCAAATAGCATATAATTGTATAATAAAGGAGATATTAATCGTGTTACAATCGTATTATTAAATAGATATAATATAGAATAATATTAAAATACATATTCTGTATTCTAATATTATTGTTCCTCTTTGCTTGATTACGTTTATGATAATTTTATCAAAAGTATTCTATGGTATATGTAAACATATATATTCCATTAAAATCTTGAACTAAGAATATGAAAAGCTTTGAATTTACAATAATATATAAAAGTTCCATTATATTGAATAATTTTTTTTTAATGAATTTTCTATTGCGATAAGTCAATTTAAATATATTTAATATACTGGCCCACAACTGGAAATACCTATATATAAATATATATTTATATTCTCATAAATACGCTTAAACTCGACTAGAATTTTCATATTGATTCACATTATTTATTCATAAAATATTCCCAAATTTTGTAGAAAACAAAAAGAAACATAAGCCATAGCCAGACATTCGATAGGACCAATAAAATGTAAATATATATTTAAAATCTCTATCTTTAAATCATTTAATGGCTGGGGGAAATTAGAGTTAGGTCTAAGGTTTAACTAAACCGTCTGATCAAGGACAAGCCAAGTGAAACGGGCAACCCTTTTATGCGGCAAAATGAAAAGGTCGGCCCTTTTATGAATAGATTTCGTATGCATTCAAAAGCATTCTCATCTCTTTTTTTTTTTTTGGCCTTTACTTTTTATATATGTATGTATATATTTATTTTATTTTATTTTTTTAACCAGTTTTATACAATATTTTGCCTAATAAGCAATTTTTGTTTGAAAAGTTCTTGTCAGCCATGGACCTGTCAATTGAAAGACTTTCAAATCAAAAAAAAAAAGGAAAAAAGAAAAGAAATTATGTTGAAAGTTTGTTTTCAGCACACTTTTCTTTTTTTTTTTGCTGATAAGAAGTTTCAAAACTGAACTGGTCAGCAACAGGCCGCGGCCATAAATTAACCATAAATTTTGGCCCATAACGAGACACGCAAAAAGAGAAAAAAAAAGGTGAAACTGAAGAGGAATAGATAGAATAAAAACAAGAGAAACCACTGAAAAAGAGTGAAAAACTTTTGAAATGCAGTTTGTTAAGGATGATTCAATGGGTGGAAGGTCCTGACAGACAAAATGATTTATGATTCGGTTGTTTCAATTTTCAAAATTGGATTTTGTGTGTGTATTGAAAGCTCTGCTGTGTGTGCGTGTGTTTGTTGGGTGTGTGTGCGGCATGTGGAAACTAAGCCAAAAAAAACTTGAGGTACATACACTTGCTAAAGGGACACATTCTATGCAAAAGCTTTTTTCTATAGAGTACAAACAGGATTCAAGAGCTTTTTAAAGCATACATTTGGGAGTTGAAATTTGAGAAAATTTACTTAAATCCTGCTACAAGAAAGCAAAGTAAAGAATTGCTTTTTATTGTGGTAAAATTCCAAGCTATAACCTTTTTTCTCTCAAAATTTTCTTTTTGTTTAAATTTTTTTCTTTTTTAAATTTAATTTTCATGGCAAAATAAATTTTTGAGAAATAAATCTCCTAAGAAATCGTGTTTAAAGTAACATTTCTATAAAAGTTATGGACAATTTAATTGGAAATTGCAAAGTCCAAAGAAAATTGCAATTGAATGAATGAATTTCCCCGAGGACTAAACAGACTTATATTGCTATAAAGGATGACAATATAATGATAGCTCGCTCTCTCTCCCTCTACCTTTTATTCTTCTCTGTCTATCTCTGTCTGTATACTTTCTCGTTGACATAAGAAATGCATTTGTAATCTTTTCCACATATTTCTAACTGAAAAAAGGTGCACACCCCCTCACGTTCTCACTCTAGCTCTGGCTCTCTTCAGGCCAAGTCAAGAAGAATTTCTCTTTACCTGTTGTGAGTGCACTTATGAATGTGTGTGTAGGTGTGTGTGGGTGTTTGTGTATGGCACTTAGAATTGGGTGGGGTTAGATGATGTCAACTATGACAAAAATGTCAGAGAATCGTTTAAATAGTTTGTTTTGAACAAAAATAAGAGAAAAAATGACAAAAAATATTCAACTATTTGTTCTAATATATTTTATAATTCAACTTTATGTCAATAATTTATATGCATCGAATCAGATTTCTTCTAATTGGTCTAAAAATGGTTTATTTCCCTATCAGCGAAAAGAAAATTCGCCAGCAATTTGCCCTGCAGAGAATCCCAATGATGTTAGCTATGAGAAGCCATCACAGAAACCATGTCAACAATCATCAAAGACACAAAAGGATGAGGAATATAATGATTATGATGATACTGCTGGTGATTCAATTGAAGATGGTGATCATGAGGATGATGATGATGACGATGATGATGATGATGATGATGGTGGTGATGGTGATGTTGAAGATGATGATGATAATGCGCAATGTGATGAAAATGTTGATATGAATAATAATAAAAATAACGATGAGGCAAATAATGAAGATGTTAACGATGATGATGATGATGACAATGATGATGATAATGATGATGCAAAGGCATTTATGGCCCGCATTTCCTGTTTGTTGGGAGAACTTCATCAACATTCCCAGGCAATTGAAGAGGATCTCAGTGAACTTGACTCCCATCTAGTATCAATTGATGGTGCTGAAACCGACAGTCAACCAAAATCTAAATCAAATTCAAATTGCAGAAATAAATTCAATTCTGGTCAGGCACAATTGCAACGATTGAAAATCAAACAATTTAAATCTAAATCAAATAATCGAAATAAGGCCAAATTATATGTCAAGAGGCCAGAACAATTGGGTCAGGGTTATGTGCAAAATGATAATTATTCCAATCTTGATAATCGTGCTGCCAGATTAACCCTAGCCGATGACCAAAATGATGATGAAAGGATTATTGACTACGGTCAGCGTCGATTTCAAAAATCCTTTGATACAGATCTGGGCAATAGAGAGTTATTTAAGGCAACAAATGGACATTTGGTATCACCATTATTCCATATACTTCGAAATAAACAAAATCGGCTCAAGCAATTAATGCAATTTGATGATGATCATCGGAGTAAATCATATGAACATCTTGTAAATGAGCTACGACTGGCCAGAGCCGTGCATGCAGCAGCTGCCGCCCGGCGACAGCGTTCCCAGGACATCAAATCGGCGATGAAACAGGGTTTCCAACAGTATGAGGCAAATCTCAGACAATTGGTGGCCAATCGTGATACGATTGAACAGCAGGCTGTCAAAATGCTGGCCCAAAATCGTCAATAAGTAATTTTTCAACATTTACACATAGATTTTAATATTTTTTTAAGATTGAAAATTACAAATTAACTCTTATATTAAAAAGCAAAAAATAGCATAGACTTGTGTTTCTTATGCAAGAAATCATTCAAATGCTAAGTAATCCTTGTGGAATCTGTGGTAGCAAAGTCCTTTACATAAATGTAATCTAATTAAAGTTTATTGATAATATATAAGAGATTAATTTTTACCTAACGGCTAAATTAATAAAGAGATTATTAAGAATTACTTAAGCCTAAACGATTTTCTAATTGTTTCTCAAAAGTCTACTAGAACTGATTGAAAAATAATTTGTTAATGCCTAAAAACACAGCAAAAAATTTATATAAAAATCAGATATATATCAGAATATATATATTGAATCAAATCGTATTCCTCAATCTAGATAGTTGCATTTGAATACTAATGGAAATTATAATTAAAATAGTTCTGTATTTCATTAAATTATTTCTATCAAATTTCAATTATTAGAGAGTTAATGAAATATCTTTAAAAATAAATTTTTGAAATAATTCTCCTTATACATACTCAGTAGGCTATTAACTTTCAGATCTACTGACCAAAGCATTCAAAAGTATCTTATTCAGTTGAAAACGGATATTCAAACAACAAATAACAAAAAATGTATAAATCGAATTCAATTATTATTTTCTTTATTGGTTTTCTATATGGCTGGTCGATGAACGAGGGCAAACCATATTTATTAAATAAACCCTCAATGGATTCAGCTGCCGCCATGTTTAACTATGATGAGAATGTATTAGATGCTGGTCATGATTATCCCGATGCTAATCTAATTAGTGATTATAGTGAATTGGATAAGGATACACGCTGGCAACGTCAGCCGGCTGATGTGGCAGCAGCTGATGCATTATTAGCTGCTGGAGATCGGCAAGAGCAAATGGCAAATCTTCGTAATGCAATTGCCTCACCAGAATTGCACGATGGCAATGATGAGAGAATCAATGATATTGATTTCTCAATTGATGACGATGAACCAGTTATCGAACGTCCCAAATTGAGGGCACAGGAACAGCATCAGAAACGGTCACATTCAGCCAAATTACATGCCATGCCAGGACGTCGTCATCGTCATAATCAACAGCAAAAGAAACATGAGCTGAATGAGCGAGATTTTGGTATGGATAATCGTGAGGAGCAGGATCAGGAGCAGGAGGTGGATGATGATAATGTTTAGCCAATTGTTATATACAACAAATTCTTTGTTTGTTGTTATCAAATTTCATCTCGGATTGCTTTTATAAGTTATATACATACATGTATATATAAATTTATATATATTTTATATGGACAATTGACACAATATATATTATACTGATAAATATAATAAATAGGAATACACTCGACTTGTAAAGTCTGCAATTGATAATTTAACAAATTCTCTTGCCAAATATTTACTGCATATTCCGAATGTCAACCCAAGGCAATTTCTTGTCTAAAAGTTTAATGATGATGTTGCAACTCTCTTGCACAGACAAGACGTTGTCATGAACTTTCCTTTGTGGTTAACAGTGGCTTTTCACAAGATACATATATATAGGTATATATACTTATATATATGTAAAATCGAATGGTAGTCTTTAGACGGTTGTGAGCGCGTAGAAATGGTTTAAATGAATGCATCTATCTACACAGATTCTCTATTTGGTTTGACAGTTTTGTCTGAGTGACAAGTTGTCAGTCAATCATTCTGAATCTGGAAATCAACAAATGGCATTGCTGAACATCAGTTGGCCAGATTCTTGTGTTGACTGGTTGTTGTCAAATTAGTGCAACGACTGCACCAAACTTGGCCTACAAGTTTTCTCTCAGTTTTCACATACGAATGTGTACAAAAAAAAAAGGGGTGGGTGTGTCTGCATGAGTGTGTGTGTGTGTGTGTGTGGGTGCCAAGGCGAAATGGAGACGTAGCAACAGCAGTAGAAATAAAACACACAGAATGCTTGTGCAGTGTCCTTGTTTGTCAGCTTGCCGCTTGAGTTCCCTGAAAATGGCTCAAAGCAATTTTCAAATTGTTTTCACAATCAGCAGACACACACACACACGCAAAGACACCTACACATGCATGCAAATAGACTGAGACAGTGATAAATAAAACCCCAAATCGATTTGCAAACATACATTCCTTTCCTTATGCCACGCCCATACGGTATAATGGCGACAATTGTATTGCCCATTCCTCAATTGACCACCAACAAGAAAGAAAAAAATTTGTTCATTGCTTTTCCTTTTGGATTTTCCAGTGATTTATTCTTCACTGATAATCGACGCTAATGCCCAAGCTATTGTTCTTCTTAGCCAAGCCAAATGGGCTAAAATCGCCATTGTTGCCTGTTTTATGGCCATCGACAATTGTTTTGCTTCTGCTCGGCTTTTCCGCTGGCTTAGCAGAAAAAAAATGAAGAAAAACCGGTATTAAATGAAATTGTCATTGTTCGAAAAACAAAAAAAACCAAAAAAAAAAATAAATAACCAAATAGAAAGCAAAGAAAATATGTAGATAATTTGATATATAAAAATATCTCATTGAATTATTTTTGCTTTCATTTTCATTTTCTTATTCAATGGGGTTTCTCTCTCCTACTTTTCCATTTTTGAATGAATGAACATAATTCTTATCTAACTGACTAACTCGCTGCCACATGACGTATACTTGATGCCGGGACAACTAACAAGCAAAAACTAGAAGGTTGAAATAAACTTGGCATAGTCAACGTTTGTATACCCTTTCTTTTATGTGTGAAAAACGGAAAATATATTCAAATTGGTAAATGGAAAATATATTTTTTAATTAACAATTAAGAAATCTGAACATTATAAACAAGATAGATATCCATTTTATTAGATACATGTTTAATAATTAAATTATATAGTAAGTCGATCAGAATTTTAAACACAAAGACGCATATACTGAATGGAAAAGAATGATTATAATAGTTCAAAAAGATTTCTGAATCATTTACAATAAAGTTAAAAGTTAAATAAAGCTCATAAAGCGAAATATATAAATATATACTCTTTCCATTTAATAAGATTAAAATGTATATACCCTTGTTTCCAGGGTATTACATATTACAAAACCGCAGCCTAAAAGTCATTTTAAAGGCGCAACCTTGACGAAACTAAATTATGAATGAAAGGTGTGTGGGTACATGGAGAGAGGCACCAGGTGAGGCACTTAAGTATATGCGTATGCTTATGTGTATATTTGTGTGTATGTGTGTGTGTGTGTGTGTGTATGTGTGTGTGTGTGTATGCGTGTGTATGTATGTGTATTTGTCTCTGTGTGCAAGGTCATGCCTGGTCCAGTGAGAGCAAGAGGTCGCAAGGGGCAAATGAATGTACTGTGAACTTGAACTTTTGTCAGACCAAAAAAGACAAATAGGCTAAAAAATACAACCAGATGTTGGCAGTTAGCAAAACCGTCGTCAGCTTTAATTATGGCAGACAACACCTGACTATCTGGAAAAAAAAACCCCTCCCCTCCCCCCATTCCCACCATCTACCTACCCCCGCCTACAATCATCCTCATCGACCTATGGCTCAGAGTTCTCTGTTTATGTCTATGCTATGTGGGAACTTAGCAATTAGATGCGAGGCTAAAAATTCTTTACACGCGCCGCGCATAAATTGTCATGCACAAAAATTCGTGCATACTTTCAGGCGTCTACACTCATAATTCTATTCCATATTTCTATTTCTATTTTGTTGTTGCCGCTGCCGTTGCTTCTTGTATATATATACATATATATATATATATATATATATATGTTTTGCTATTTATTTAAAGCGAGCAAAAGTTGTGTTTGCCATTTTCCTATGAAATATGATGCCCAGAGACTCGAGCTTTACCTTTCGACATGCCTATGCGGGAATGAGGAAGTGTATATATGTTTGTATGTATGTATAGGGGGGGAGCAGTGATGGATAGAGAATGGGATAGGCGGTTGAGAGTATTCAGAATGGAATCATAATCATATTCATGACAATATAATGGCATCGTTAGATAGGCAAAGGCAGAGTCAAGTCACTCGACTGGAAGTCAACGGCAACCACAAAACTTGCTTTATAAATACGTATATACCTACCTATGTATATAAAGATATATATATATATATATATATATATATATATATATGTTTTTTTCTTTTCGCCTTAGGTTTGCCATTAGCTGAAAGAAGGAACACTGGTGCTTTATTACTACCACCTCGCCCCACTCCCAGTCCCCCCTCCATATAACTTATCATTCCCTTATTTATCTATGTCACGCTTTGAACTTCATAAATTCACTGAAACTGAACTTCACTGTAATGGTAGCATCTCACTCATTTGCGCATTAATCATGGCTTAGAGATGAAATGCGAAGCCAGGCAAAACAACAACAAAAAAAAAGTAAAAGAGTTGATTGAAATTTATAGCATTTTCCATAATCCTGATTCCCAGCGAGAGCAATTAAATTGAATTCTATATCAATTTAAAGCCGAATTAAAGTAACAAAGAGATTCATTAGCAAGAAATTGTATAAAATTAATGTAAATATTGAAAGAATATTTTTACTTTGTTTGTGATCTTTGGAATATTATTTCATTACATTTCGTAGATATACATTATAATTTAAGTTTTCATTAACTTTTCATTAAATATTTTAAAAATTGATCGAATATCAATCTAAAAATTGACAAAAGAAAACTTATTTTCCTTTCGAAAAATTAATTTACTAACTTATTGTTTAAAGTATAGTAAGATTTTTGTTTAATTTTATATTTCTTATTTTCATATATATATATATATATAATATTAGTTTAAGTATTATTATAAAGTAATTTGATTTGATTTACTTACCGAATGCTGCTTGAATTATATATTTCGTTGATATAGTTTTGTGCAGTTTATTTTTGGATATTGTTTTCATGTATGTTCGTTCATGTTTGATTTTGATAGACACAAAGGACACATTGAAACATACATATATATACACATAAATACATACATATATATATATATACATATATATTTTAGTTTGTTGTTATTTTTTTTTTTTGTTGATGTGTGCGTGTAATTTGGATTGTGTTTTTTATTATTTATTTTTTTTTGTTGGCGGGGGGGAAGAGAAAAAGAAAAAAAATTGGTCATATTTTTGAAATGATTGCACATTAAACTTTTTTGATTGTTTTTTTTTTTTTTTTTAACTTACATAGAGCTATTTTAGTTATGAATGTATATGTGTTGTGTGTGTGTGTGTATGTGTGTGTGTGGCATGCATAAAACAGAGAGAAAGCAATAGAGATAGACAACATAGAGATAGATGTAGAGATATAGAGAGAAAACCACATTAACTATTAAAGGAGAAACAATAAATTTTCCACTTACCTGTAGAGAGAAAAAGCAAAATACATATGTATGTATATAAATACATATATGTACATACATACAGATATATACATATTTGACAGGGATTTTATCTAGGCAAGGAGATGATTGTGTTGTGAGAGAGAGAGAGAGAGAGGGGGGAGGTGGTCTTAGGATGGCGAGCCTTTGGCAACTGTTAAATGCTGACATCTATTGATTTTGACAATAAAATATATGCGTGGATGGAAAACGCAGATTGTATTCACCCTGGGAAAGGGTGAAGGGTATGAAACTTTATTTGATTGTTTATTCCCCTCCATCACACACTGACAAACATACACACACAAACACACATATATATATATATATATACATATACACTTTGCCCCTTTTAGTCAGATTTCAGTATAACAAAACAGATTTATATGTATGTATATATGTATATATTGTATGTGGGTGTGTGTATGTGTGCATCCTGTTGCCTGAATTCAGAACTCGGGGGCTCAGAATCAGAATCAGAATCAAAACCAAATGTCACGTTTCGTTTTTATTTCAATTTGCCATGTTAAAATCGGCAAGTGAGGAGAGCGTCACAACAAATCCGATTTTGAACTCAATCAAGCATGTCGAGAACTGGCTAACAGTTACGTCTTTGACTCTCCTATAACCCCCCCTCCTCCTCCATTAAACCATCATCTCCACTACACTTTTACACAACCCTTATGCCTATCACACACCCCATTCATCCACTTTGGCTCACCATTGTTGTCTGGCCCATATGTGGCACAGTGGTCAACAATGTCAAAATAAATGCAACTCATTTAAAAATTGATTTATATCGTTTGATAAGTACATACCGTAGCAGTGAAAATATTTGACCAGTTTAAATAGTAACGAATAAAAGATGTTGACTAACACTAGACTAAAAAAAAAAATAAACAGGCAGCTCTTAGCTAACACTATCATTAACAGTGAAAGAGTAATGTTAATGTTTACATTAAAGAGGAAAACTTTTTACTGAAAAAAGTAGTAAAATAAATGAATTTAGGAAATTAAAAAAAGGCTATAGATTTTGCATACTAACTATAATCTAATTAAATAGTTTATTATATCTTACAAAGGATATGTATGTATATGTTTGGCGGATATGGGATTTATGATAGTTTGACAACTCTTTAATCGAGGTAAAAGAAGAGAGTCAAAGAAAAAATTGAAGCCTCTGTTTACTTAAACAAATCACGTATTATAACCACTGTGCCAAATATATATGCATGTGTGTCCATGACAATGGCATTGGTCTTGATTCTTGGCCAAGTTGAGTTTGCTTTGTTTCGGCTTAGTTGTTGTGGGCGCAACGTGAACTGCATTTGATTTGATTATCGCTTTGGTTTCCCCTTTCATCCATTGCCACACCGATATATATATATACATAGGTATGTATATATACGTATATGTATATACAGAGTACACAGAATATAACAAATTCTTAGAATTTATATTGTTTCACTTGACCTCTGACCACTCATCAGCATTCCTTATGTACATTTCTGTTGTTGTCTCAATCTCCTGTTGATACAGATCATCAATTATGCGGCCAGAGAAATGCAAGTGCAATTCCAATTGCAATATTTCGCATATTTTGATTTGATACCTCGATATATACATATACATATATTTATGGTTGGATACCCCCTTTCTCACTCTATTTTTGTTGCCACAGATGGCGAATCAATTTGCCTAAACCAAACCGTAACCAAATCGAAATAAATCGAAATCATTTTTATAACAAGTTTTCACTTTTTTTATTTTTTATTTGATTTGATTTTCATATTACTTTTTTTTTCTTTCTCTGCTCTCTTTTATACCCTTGTGTTCTTTGATACTCTTGCAAATGGGGTATATTGATTGAGCTAAATCGATTGCCATCTTCAATTATATAGCTTGATCAGCTAAGCTAATACCATCGCTTCTCGGATAGTTTTAAGGCTATAGGCTTACAATCGAAATCGGCTAACAAAATCATATAACTACCATACCTGAAAGAAAACTGCTTGTTATAAAGAAGGGTATTCTAACTCCGACACGACTAAACCTTGAATGGATTTTTAGTGGGCAAGAAAAAAAAATCCAGCATTTTGATTACCTTTCTTACAGCGAACAAATTCAGTTTTTCCTTTTTGGTTTGTGTTGTGAAAAGTTGAGTAATCGATACACTTTCCATTTCAATGAAATATTTTAAAAATATTCTTTTCGTTTTATTCGTTGCCATTTTGTAGTGAAAAGTTTTGATTGTATTGAATAGAATATTGCTGATTTAACCCGATGAATAGCCATATCTATATATAGAATTTAGCAAGAACATCAGCTGTATACATACATATTTTCAACATGGTTAAAGAGAAAAGTAACTTTAAACTGTTTGCTTTTGTTTTCTAAAGTTGTAACACGTATACGCAATGTTGCCCTTGTGTAAATATTTGTGTAATGGAATAGCAAAAGGGTAGCACAAAGATTAAAAGAAATTAAGGCATCTGTGGCTTATGGTTATATGTTTTTATATGAGTTAAAAACCTTTAGTTTTGGTTTTATAGCTCTTCACACATATTTGTTATTTTTATTTCTTTAAAAAATCAGTTTATATTTAAAGATGATCTCTTTTTAAGATTTGCTTAATTGACAAGCGAATAGGAATAAAATTCTGAAAACCTTACAGTTAAAAAAATTTCATGTTCAAACTTTCCTTTATTTGAACAACATGTCGTATACGTAACGTGAAATTTTATTGTATAATTTTGAGATTATTTCATGACCAATATTTAATTTAATAAATGATAAAATTAAAGTTCCTCTAAATATAAATTGGTATCGTGTTTGGTTGGATCGTTTTTAACTGTTATTGCATTTTTTCCCATGTTCATGTTGACAAAAAGGAAAAAAAAGGAAAAAAAGAAAACCAAAAATCGTTTTTATTATGACACAAACTATGAACATGTTGTATTTGTACCCATATTCAATGGAATGTGAATGCCATGAAATCCGCTTAGAGACGCCAGACGTTACAGGCAGACATCGTATTATGGTTGTTGGGGCAGCTGATAAAATTGTGAAATGCATGTTAGTCCGTAGTGCAACAATTTTACTGGCAAATCTCTGCTTTATATTTTGCTTCTTCCCACACACACACATTTTTATTTTAGATTTTCTCTGGTTTTGTTTTTTTTTCTTTTTGCCATTCCTTCTCTCTTTTATATTTTAGTTATTTTTTATGGCACATAATCAAATAGTTGGATTTGGCATTTTAATGAGCTTGTTTCACATGAGCAACACAAACTGCATGGAAATTAAATGAAATTTTCAAACAAGGCACAACAACAAAACAAAATGAAACTCAGAGTGAGAAAGAGAGAAAGAGAGAGAGAGAGGGGAGTCACTAAAGCTAAACGCCCTGCTGTATGCTATGAAATTTATGTGCGCATTTCATTGGCTCTAAACATAAACTAGAAAACTGTAGGAAAAACAAAGGGAAAATTGGTAAAGCAAACCACAATGGAAAGAAAAAACTGTAAAGAGAAAAAAAAAAAGGAAAAACGAAAGTAAAACCAAGCAACTTAACATATTGCATCGTTTTTAATTTAATTGAAGTTCATTACGTAAAATTTTTCCTGTGTTTTTTTTCCTCATTTTATTTTATTTTAATTAAAACCTTGGCACTTAAATTTCCTCTTGTATTTTCGGTTTTTTCTTTCACTCGAAATTTATTTGCCAGAAGAGATTTCCTTGGAAACGGAAGGGAGGACATTTTAGTGTTTTTTTTTTTTCATTTTTTTTTTTTTGTTGATTTTGTTTTCGTTGCCATTCCAATTACCATTGACAAGTACTTAATTCTAAAGGTAATTAAAAAAAGGAAACACTAATCTGTGGTGAATCGAGAAAGAGAATTTCATTATTTAATATTTTACTTACCTTTTGGTTAAATTTTTAAAGTGATTAAATATATAAAAAAATAAAAATAAACAAACAAGAAAATTGTTACCTTTTACAAATATTTCGAGTTTTCATATTTTCTATAATTAATTGATTTGATGGTACATCAATTGATTGGCAATTATACTATATTTAAAATTGATTCACTATATTGTTTATTAATGTTCATTCATGCTCACCTGATTCTCACTTATGGCAGCCTCTTTTTCAGTTTCATCAACAAGGTTATGTATAGTTAATACCATTTTTTCACTAATCCCCAATTGAATGTACAAACAAATATATATATATATATATATTTATATACATATATATATATATACGTATAAGTACGTTTATTGAAACACTTAATTAACTATCAACTAGTCAATTAATTATGCATTTCGAATAAACTATTTAATTTAATTTTCCATGGCAATATAAATGAAAATAAATAGAGCGAATAAAACAGCGAGCGAGCGAGCGAGAGCGAGAGAGAAAGAGAGTGAGAAAGTAGAAGAAATTCTATGTTATGCAAGCGAAGCTAGCTAAATTGAAACTGACTCACAATTTGTTCGATGCCGACAATATATATATTTATAAATATATATATATATATATATATAGGAAACAGTATATATATATTTATATATGTAGAGTAAACATTTCACTGCTTGTTGATTTAAGTAAGTATCTTCATAACTTATTTATAAATTTTTATACTTACTTTTAGCTACTACTATGAACGAAAATGAAAAAAATAAATGAAGAAGAAACTATGTATGTAGGTACAGAGAGTTTTTCCAACTATTTGCTAGAGGAAAACACTCGAAATGGAAGTGTGAAAATGAGTGAAGGAAAAAAGGCAAAAGCATAGCCAAATATTTATCTAGCTAAAATGCAAAGGCAATGAGAGCTATACGGTATTTATATACATATATATAACATACATTTATATATATATATATAGATATTAATTTATTTCTTTTCTATACTCTTGCAAAATGCCACAATATTAAATCTATATTTTCTTAAGTCCTGTTAAAGTGTCAAATTACAGACAAAACATATAATTTTTGTATATTTTAACTGTCAATTAGGTTTCCATTATATTATCTGAATGCAAAAATTTGTATATAATGAAATAATTTTCAAGTTGGAAAATAACATATATATTAATATAAAAATATTTCAAAATTTGAATAAAATTTTGTTTAAAATTTCATTAAGATCGGACAATAGTAAATACTATAATTTCTTATACACATATATAGTTTGTCAAAATTCCGTTTTATATAAGTATAAGAAACGGCAAGGGTATAGAATCTTTGGTATACCAAAGATAATTATATTTTGGATTTTTCGGTTGATTTAACTTTTCTGTTTGTGGCGGGCATCACGCACTTTGCTACTTAGTTAAATTTAATAGAATAGTAAAATGTAGTTGTTTTTATTTTCGGTGTTTTGTTGCGTATTTCTCTTGTTGTTTTATTCGTATTATACATATACATATATATATATCTTTTTTTTTTTTGTTGTTATTTCTTGTTCAATGGATTTCATTTGTTACTCACCCCAATGCGGCCCAACAGGAGGGCATCCATTTCACCGCCATTTTGAGCAACGGGAACAGTTGTTATCACGGATATAGTTGGTTCCTGTTGAGCACTCAAATCGACCGACATTGCTTTTGCTTTTCTGTTTTTGTTTGTTTTTTTTTTTCTTTATTTTTCTATTATTATTAGGTTTAGGTTTATATTACTAGATATTAATATTATTATCGTTATTGTTCCTATTATTGTAATTCACTTTATGCTCAGTCGTTAAAAGAAAACTGTGTACAAAACAACAGAAGAGCAAAACTGCAACAATTTTATAATTGTATTTAGGATAGAAAATTTCTATCCAGCAAATGTTTAATAAATTGAAAGAAGAAGTTGAAAAGTTTTTTGCAAACTTCATTAGCCAAAGTAATCAAATCAATTTTTCGATAAACAAAGGAACATTTCGTTGCGAATTGATAAATAACTTATCAATTGATAGTTATAGACAACAATTCCCACATATAGTATAGGAATGGGTTTATACACTTTTTTTTTTGTTTTTGTGTGTGTAAACATCCTGAACAGAAGTGAATTTGAAATGACAGTAAAACATTAAGAAAGTTTTTGTTGTCTATTTTTATTGAAAGTTTTGTGAAAATGTTGATTATAATTACAATTGGAATTGCCTTAAGCCACATTCTAATTAAACATGACACCTGGAAAGGGAATGAGTACTGACTGGTATGAGCGTGTGTGTGTGTGTGTGTGTGTGTGAATGCTGGGGAAACAGAGAGAGAGAGAGAGAGAGAGAGAGAAAGAGAGAGAGAAAGCAAGCTTGAGCTCATAAAGGAAGCAATTGCACGTCTATTGTCAATAAACAGCGGAAGACATATGACAGGTGACAGGTGAATGTAGAGTGTGCTATGTACGATGGTGTGTGTGTGTGTGTGTGTGTGCGAGTGTGTGTGCATGCGTATATACTCATATGCCGCGGCTGCTGTTGCTGACACGTTGAAAATTTTCATTTTCAAAGAATGTTTTGTTATTGTAGCTCCAGGCTTGGCCCACGCGTCGTATGCGCAATTTGTAAACGCTGAAAATTGGTATTAACAGCATTACATACGCTTTACGACCAGCCATAAGGGAAAGGTGAAAACACACACACACACACACACCCAGACGGAAAGAGAGAGAGAGAGAGAGTGAATGAGACAGCTATCCAGATCTAGTATGAGAGAGAGAGAGAAAGGAAAGAGAGAGAGAGAGAGAGAGAGAAAAAACCAGGGAAACCTTAGGTAGGTGATAACTAAACGACTATGAAATTGTATTTATATATTTATGTCGCACACTGTGACAAGGTCAAATAATGTGGCATAACATTTGATATTCCATCAAAAGGCACACAAGCTGGCAATAAAAACCGGTTATATTATACATACATACTATATTTAAGTATGTGACATGTTGTTCAGAATTATATATGAACATATGTCTGTATATATATATATGTAGACATACTTAAATAGCAAAATTAATACGGGAATTTTCATTAAATTCATTCACAATTTTTAAGAATTAGTAAATTGATTCGACTTCAACAGAAAAGAAACAAAAGATTTATTTTTGATGTTAAAAAACTAAATATATATTTTTCTGCAGTATTAATAAGTTCTGAATCTGAATTTCAAGTAACAATATAATACTAAACTACCTATATACATAGTGTAAGTAGCTTATATAGAAATTATGTATTAATTTTCTTTAGCTAATATAAATATAGACAGATGACAATTAATATATAATAACATCCAATAGTTTTAGTATATTTGTGGAATATTCTTAATGTCAGGCATTAATTATTATAGTATTGTAAATTAAATAATTTTAAGTAGTTTTTATACATTTAATACCACTGTATCATATGCAATATAAGTAGAATGTATATATTTAACTCCCCATGGAAATGATTGCTTAACAAAATCTTATTGGAATTCCTTCAAAAGCAATGACAGTTGCATATATGTATCTACATATGATTGGGAAAGGGGCTAAGGGATTGGGGTGGTAAGAAAAGTATAGAAATTTCCGGCTGTGAAAAGAGAATTTCAAAATAATCGCATATGTTTATATTAATACATATAATCAGAGGGGTTAACGAACCAGAAAAAAAATTCTATTTAATAATCGGAAAGCAGAGCAGTTACCAGTATATAGCTTTATCATTTATACTCTTATAAATTCGTTTTTCTTTATCACTTGAAACGGAAAAATGTTCAAGTTTTCTTAGGAAAAACTTTTAATGGATTATCAACAATTTGGCTTTTATTCGTCTTCTTTATTTAATTTTGGTCACCCACACATTGACTTTTTCATATGTAAAAGTAATGAAAAGTTTAGAAAAAAACAATAACAATTGGAAATAAATCAAGTCGTCTCTGTCAAATTGGTTATACCCAGTACCAAGATGAGGTAGTCAAACTCCTTTAAAATCGCCATCAATTTGAAATAAGATGAAGAAATGTCTCTGAGATCCTCTGAGGAATTTATGAGGAGATATTTATTGGGGGATTCCTAAGAAATGCCCTAGAAAATGCTTTTAAGAATTTCCAATTGGGAAATCCCAGAGAAAACGTCCTTAGGGAATTTTTGAGGAGACTTTATTGTACATATCACATGCACCGGCGGATTTGGTAGTTCTTCCAGATCTTAATATTCATAGAGATATTTAGACGGATAGACAGGCAGACAGATTGATAAACAAGTCATAATCGACTCGACTGCTGATACTAATCGGTTTCAAAAATCTTTTCTTCTGTCTGTTACATACACTATGTTGACTTTTATATACCCTTTTATCCCATATGTTCTTATACAGGGTATAAAAAACATAAAAGACACATTTTTTTATGATGCATTTTGTGTCTAGATGCACAAAATGAAATGATAGAGACAAAGAAAAAGAAAAAAGGAGAGAAACAGAGAGAGAGAGAGAGAGGGAGCTGGGGGTATGGACTCGCCACAGACATATTGGTCAAGGGACAGAAGGACAAGCAATGTAAATAAGGGTTATTTTTTTTTCTTCGTTTTTTTTTTTTTTTTTGCTGCTTTTGGCATTTGATTGGCGTAATTGCCCCGTGTGGGCTGCAACAAATTGGCAAGAGCATATTGAATGATTGTGGTCAAGTGGGGCAAATGACAATGTGAATTGTTAAATTGAATGAATGATGTGAAATGAGACTTCAAGGAATTTATTATACACATATGTCCTTACAGTTTTGGCTGAAGCAGTGGCCCGGACACGTCTTCTTCGTGTCATAGAAGACAGTAAAAGTGACAAGCCTCATGGGATCATATCATTGTGGAGAATGTGGAGCAAGTGATGGAATGGATGAAAAAGGGGGGGGGAGATAAAACACTAATTCAAGGCGACACATGTCGTTTGCTACGCCCTTTACACACACACACATACACACACTCACACATATAGAAAGACAGATATATGTATTTTGCCACTTAAAGCGCGTGCTAATTTGGCTTTAATTTGCATTTTAATACGCATTCAGGCCACGAGGCGCATGCGTAATGTGGCGAACAAAACAAGAAAAAAAACACTCACACACACACACACAAACAAAAAAATAAAAGGGGGGAAGAGAAAAAATGAAATCTCAGCATAAATATGCAAATCAAAAATGGTGACCAACCAACTCATTGCATACATAATTATGCAACTGGAATTGTAACTCGGTACAAGGAAGTTTTACACATGTTGAAAGGTTCCCTTCCGCTCTGGTTCCGTTCACTGATTCGGTTAACTCTAAACTTGATAAATATTGAATACAATATATCATATATACAATATGCTAAAATGGAATCATACATCGAATGTAAATAATACTTTTTTAATTTATTTATTTAAGCAATTGTAGAATTGTAGATTATCGAATATATTCATATAGATTCTTGATCGTTAAAGTTTATAGTTTTGTAGATTAGTAGAAATGTGTATTATTCAAATGTTAAACAATTTAATATAGAATTTGATTCTCCCCCAGTCATAATTTAACCCACCAGTAAACAAATTTTAATACTTTTATTTACTTATCAATTTTATATTACTAATATACAGTTGAATTTTAATCTAGTGATTAGATTAAAATGTCAAATTAAAAAGTACCCAATTACAATTCCCATTTTTTAAAAACTATTTTAATCATTTATGCAAATAGAGAAAGGTTTTTTTTCCAAACTTCAATAACTTTAATGGTTGTTCATGTAGCTAATTGTTATTAACAGGAGGTTAAGCTAAGGTCATAGGATAAAGTGCACGTTCTATTTTTACACATTTTTCTCCTACTGCAAGGGAAGGTGGGGGTGGGGAGCGGTGGTTGTATGAAAAAGAAAAAATAACTAAGTTTGTTGCAAGCTCTCAAAACTGGCAGCCAAATGGTTTTGGCCAAAGCCAGGGACCAACAGCTCAAGCGGGAAAATTATGCATGAGCGCCTCAATGCGTTGGTAAGAGCCACACACACACACATACACACATACCCATACCCATCCAGTAAAACGCCCGCACATCCTCCTACCCCCCAGATGACGATACTTCCATCGCCCTGGCTGCCATGTGCAATCGAGAAATGCTTTCAACTGTCAAGTTTCGAGGTCTTGCCATATCAAAATGCAAATAATTGACATGGACTGGACTCTACAGAAGTTCTAGGACAAGGAAAACCAATGGCAAACCGCACTTGTAACGTAACGAGTTTCCCCATTTCCTTTTTTTATTTTATTTCATTTTTTTTTTTCCTTTTCTCTTTGTTTGTGTTGTAATATTTGTTGTTGCCCAACGGCTTTGTCCCCAAATAAAATAAAATAAAAAGACAAAAAAAAAAAATGAAAAAAAAAGAAGAAAGGAATGGCCGCACATCATTTCCGCTTTGCTTACTTATTTTATATTTTCCCCGCCATTTCGTTTTTTTTTTCTTTTTGTTTTTTGTTTTGTTTGGTTGGCATTTTTTTTTTCCTCTTCTAATTTTCATTTGAACTTTTGCACACAAAACGGAAAACGTTATGCCCAAAGCGAAGGCAAATCATGGCACGCTTCGTTAGTTACCAACTCCAAAAACACTCTCTCTTTTATATGCCCCAATCCCCCGTCAACCACCCAATGACAGGTCGGTTCCTCTTGGAGTGATGCCATTTGGCTGGCAGGGCGCGAAAATTTCACTTTGTTTTTCTTAATTAAATTGCATTGAGAAGTTGGCAATGCTAAATGAAGGAAGAGAGAGAGAGAGAGGGAGAGAGAGAGAGAGAAAGCGGTAAGAACAATTCTGAAGCACTTAATGTGCCAAAGTTGGCGACGCGTCGCTGCGGCTTCTTACGGTAGCTCCGCTCTCGTTTTCCCCCTCACTTTTTGCTCTTCTTTTCCCTCACTCTCTCTCCCTCTCTCGTTGGGCCATCGTTCATAATTATTAGAAATTCTTGCCACGCCCCACATCAAACACATGGTTCTTCTACTTCTCATGCTCATTTCTTTTTCAGTAAATGAAAATTTCTTTATAAGAATTTAGCAAATTGAAAACGTTTATTGACATTTCATTCTTGAGCTGCAGACAGTGCAATCAAATATTATACCATCATTATAAAAGAAAATCCACAAGAATTAAAAAAAATAATTAAAAATTCAATTAAAAATCACCAACATGACAGTTCAAATTATTTATTAACTCTTGAATATTTAGAAAAAAAAAATCAACAACCAAGAACGCTCAAAAGTAAAAATTTACTCAAGTGAAAAATTTAAATGTAAATATATGAATATATTCTAGGTTGATCTATTATCTGACCAAGAAGTGAAAAAAAGTAATAAAAAAAGAGGCACTCAGACATAAATTCATAGTATAGCTCCATCAAAAAAAGGAAACTTTAAAAAATTAAATGAGCAAGAACTTTTAGATTTAACAGTACTTCCTTATGTTACGCGTTAAGTACTTAACAGACCGATATACACCTGATGCACATACATACATATTTAGATCTCATTAAATGTTAGCTACGATTCCACTGTTAACCTATAGCTAACATGCTCTGAACCTACTGTAAACTCGCTGTTGGTTCTTCTTTTAATAGATAAGATTCGAAATACAAATGACCAATTTGTTTTGCCTTTAAGATAAATAATAATATTCTCTTGCTCATTGCATTTACAATCTACAAAGAAAAAACAAATCCTTCATTTGCATTGACATAAATATCTGTCGAATATAATATTACAAATATTTCTCTTTATAAATGAGATCATTTAAATTCATGGAATGTGAAATTGATTCTAAAATTGTTCACTTTCAAGAATTTCATATACGCATAATTAGAACGTTCAGTGTTTTCCATTTGACTGTTGCTTTCATCCATATATAAGTATATGCAAATTGAGTTTGTCGCCATTCGTTTGGCGAATATGTGTTATTACACATTTCTGGCATGTTCATCCACAGATTTTCTAATGCCGAATGTGTGACACAATTCACCACAATTGTGGGTTTAATTGGGTCCACGTGGAGAATGTGAAGGTCACAAACCGGAGGAAAAATAACAATAATAACAAACCGTAACAAGTTAATTAAAAAGTACGCTTTTGACATATTTATATAACTGCTGGAGCATATGATGATGGAATGCATTATTAATCGGATGAGCGTCAGTTGGAATGTTGAAGAATATTTGTATCTGCAAAATTAATTAACCAGCAAATGACCTTCATACGATGCGACCTTACAATTCGACCCCCAAAAAGTGTAAACTTAACTGTAAACCAGGACTAGGACCTTGTTGTTGTCCTCATCCTTGACTGACTGGTTGCCTAGTTGCCAGTTACCTACCTGCCTGACTGCCTGCCATGCCCGCCAGCAGATGCTGTCGGCCATTCGGGATTTATGTGATGCAAGAAGAAAAAGAATAAAAAAAAAAAAAGAAAAACCCCAACTTTACTGCAATTTGTCGACATCCTTCATCTTCTGCTCTCTTCTCCCCCTTTTTTGTTTTGTTTTTTCTTCTGGCATCCGTTTTAGTTCGTTTCGCCTTCATGTTTTGTGGACGATTTGCATTTGTTTGAACAATTCGCATTTGTGTAAATTTGCCCCCAGTTAACAAGGAAACCGAAAGTTTTGCGATTTTCATCAAATTTAGACAACAGCCATTGTAAGGGCACTAACTGAAATGTTTAAAAGTCTGATTGTCCTGCCATTGGACAAGGACTTTGAAAAGGAAACCGCAAGCCGCAAGCCAAAGACTTGATAAGAAATCCTTTTCCCATTTTCTAGTAGAAAAGACAATTTATTATAAGGATGAAACTTTTCAATTGCAGTTACAGATTTTGTTGAAAAGAAACCCAATTGCAAGTTATAGCAAATTTAATTGAAATTCTTTAAAAAAAAGTTGAACAAAAATATTTAATTTGAACTTATGCTAGAGTAACACGAACGCATCTAAAAAATTCATCTCATAATTCATATGAAACAAAATTTTTGTTGACCCATTTGTGCCTTTGGGATAATCATTATTATCCTCGTCATCATCATCATCATTATTATCATCGTCATTATCATCAACAACATCGTTGAGCAAATCACTTAAGCGCACTTAATTATTTGCACAAGTTTCGTTAGCTTCAGTTCCCAATCCCAATCCCAATCCCGATTCCTTTCCCCAGGCACTGCTGTTGCTTTTGAGCACGTCAATGCTCCACTGGTTGCCTTTACATTTCAATCGTAGCAAAGTTGAGAAGGGCGCACAACATCGCGTATGAGTGATATGACACGTAATCAATAAATAAGGGCAAACAGCCTTTTGGGCCAACACAAGCATCAGCCACCTTCTCACCCCCCCCCACTCCCCTCCCTCCCTCTCTCCACCTTCACGCATCATATCTCAC
The DNA here is from genome assembly GCA_018150375.1 of Drosophila sturtevanti. Classification (NCBI taxonomy): domain Eukaryota; kingdom Metazoa; phylum Arthropoda; class Insecta; order Diptera; family Drosophilidae; genus Drosophila; species Drosophila sturtevanti. The sequence continues at coordinate 11,206,090 of JAECWJ010000686.1, read as the reverse complement.
AACACATCTACATGCCCCCCCTCCCCAACGCAGTGAGGCAGGCGCACAAAGTCAAACACAGTCAAAGTTTTTGCATTTTACTCATTTCCGTTTTAATTTGAGTTGAAAAATTTTGGAACTAGTTCACGAACAGATACGGTAAATAATATTTATTAAGGGTCTATCAGTAAAAATTATAAGATTAAAATGGAATTTGTTGTTAATTGAATAAATTACACATACAGTATAGTGAGCAAGTTAGTTCCTATAATTAACTTCTGACTAAGTTCATATAATCAGAACATATTAATATTAATACAAATATATAGAAATTTATTAACTTTTCAACTTATATTTGAAACCACGATTTGTAGGCACACTTGGAAGATTTTCAATTATTGAACTAGTTCTTTATTATTGTCATTGCTTTAACCCAATTAGAAGGCTCATCAATTTATCTATAGAAATTTTGTTTCAACTAATTTATCCACAATCAAATATTGTTGACCTAGTTCTTTGATAAGCTAATCGTAAACTGCTTTAAGTTTCTTAATGGGGGAAAAACTATTTACTATTATAAATAACCTAATCAAATATTTAAGTTTTAAGCTAATTGGTTTTTTAATAAACCAATTAATAGTTTGGCTTCCAGAGGGAAATTTGAATATCAAAGTTAACATTCAAAGTTTTGCTTTATTTTTCATCGTTTACCCCCTTAAGCGTAATATTCATAACTGTTTTCCTTCTTTTTTTTTCTCTCTCTCTCTTTTGTAATTCGTATTTTATGCATAATTATTTTTCCTACCAGGAGAGGCCGAAGGCTTAAGGTCTATTTACTTAACTAAATGCCCCCAAAAATTTAAATAAGATTTTTGTTCTTTCCTCTTTTTCAATCTCTGAATTTTCCAACAGTTACAATGTACCTATCTCTTTCTCTAACTTTCTCACTTTCACTCACTCTCTCTCTCTTCGTCTCCCTCTTTCTCTGTTAATCTCTTGCTCTCTGTCTGGCTCAGCTTTTGGGTTTTTTTTTTCTTCTTTTTATTTTTTTTATTTTTTTTTGCTCTGCTCTGATTTGGCTGTCAGAGTGTGTCTCAGGGCGTATGATTAATATGCGTGAATTAAGTCAAATCGAATCAATCAAGGCAAATGTCGCTGACATTTAGACCGACAAAATGACAGACAAATACTCGTACAATGAAGGCCAAATCGTATTAAATCTACAGTAAATTCTCTTAACATGAATTCAAAATAATCTGCATGGCAAAATGGGAAAAAGGGCAAAATATTGCCTTGAATAAATCCAGACCAAGGGAAAAATAAAGGAAGAAAAATAACAAAAAAAAAAGAAGAAAAAAAAAGAGCGAACAGAATAGAACCGGTTGTAAAGTGCTGACTTCCGGTCAGGGCTAATGCATACCAACAACAACAATAATAATAATAATAATAATAATAACAACAACAACAAGACCAAGAGGCAACTATGTGACACATACTAAATTTTTATTACACACCCTCACACACACACACACACACACCCAGATAAAGAGAGAGAGAGAGAGAGAGAGAGAGAGAGAGAGAGAGCGAGCAACACTCAGACACTAATGCAATGACATTTTTATTACAGGCCAAAAAGACCCGAATCCAGAGGCTTTTTACTGCTGGGCAACAAACGGCAAACGGCCAAGCGCCAAGCGCCAAGCGGCATAACCGACATTAAGACAGACGGACAACAGACGGAGTGAGACTGTGAGAAAGAAAATGAACGCACTCCGGCAATGGTGTCAATTTTTATCATGTGCCCTGACCATGAAAATGATATGGATATACATACATACCTCCCCAAAAAAACAACAGGAGAAAAACGAAATGCTTTCAGCACAGATTTCGTTTTCATTTTATACCCTGCAGCCTATTTGAATGCATGAGGTATATTAGGACTAAGTTAAGTACTTATTATAATATAATATCCAATATTTGTTTATACAACTTTATAAATTAGACAAAATCCATTACTTTTACGTTTTGTATGTCCTAAATATAAACCATTTCAATATTGTTTATATTCCTAAAAGATCTAAGTATATATCCAAATTCTATGTAGATAGATAAAAAACAAATATTTTAAAGACAATTACCAAGTCGTTGACATTATTCTTCTTTTCTATTTTTTTTTTTTTTTGACTATATATTTAAAAGTTTGCCCAGTTAAAATAAATTCTTATAGATATGGTGAAGTATATATAAAAAAAAGGAAAAACTTTAATTAGATATATGCCAAAGGAAGAGCATCAGTATCTTCTTTTTGTTGGCTTTACTTATTATAAGAGTTTACCCTATTTTGTTACGCTTTTCTTTTCTTTTCTTCTTTTTTTTTGTTTTTTGTTTTTTTTTTTGCTGTTGCTGCTGTTAATGCTGTTTTTGTTGCTGTTGTTGTTGTTATTGTGTTTTTGGCTTAGTCTGCGTTTATTTGATTTATGGCCAGAACCGCTTAGATTTTACGTCCTGGTCCGTGTATACGTAATAATGATGACCATCTCCCATGAGTATTTGAGATGGTTCAGTTCACCCAATGGTTCAGATTTTGGTTCGTTCGGTTCGTTTGGTTTCGCTTGGCTACGTACCGAGGCTTAATTAAAATCGACACCCAAAGTCAGCCACCTCAGGTTTGAGGGATTTTGGTCGTTTAAGCTTTTCGGTACCCAATTTGCTAACAATGAAAAATGGTCCAAGCCATGGCAAAGAATTTCACTCAATTAGGCCAAACAATTTAAAATGTTTATTGTTTATTTTTTTTTTTTGCTGTACGTTTTATTTTGCTAATAATTGCAGAATCTATGAATTTGAAATGTTTGTTCCTAGAAAAGTGTGTGTGTGTGTGTTGAAGAGGGGGGGAGGGGAGAGGGCAACCTTTTCATTTCCCTTTTCTTTTGGGGCAACACTTTTTTGTGCCGCTTGGCCTGGCAGAGGCTTTGCCACAATTTGAATATTTTAATATTAATGAAAAATGTTTCAAGTTATTGTTGTTGTTGGGGGCACAAAGAGAGACCGAGAGAGAAAGAGATAGAGAGGGAGAGAGAGAGAGAGAAAGGGGAGTGGCTAGAACGTTTAGGAAAACTTTCTTCATACCAATTTGTGGCTTTTGCTAATGAAAATTAAATGAAAATCGCTTTAAAAATCAAAAAAGAAAATGGGGAAAAAATTGCAAAGGCATTCAGTTGGCATGAATTATTATATTTTAATGATAAACTTACTTTTTGGCTTAACTTTTGAAATTTTCCAAAATGCATAAATCAACAAATTTGATTCCCAACATATTTGGGTTTTTTTTTTTTTTTGCTCGCTTTTTAAACCCTTTTAACATTTATAGATAGGAAAATAGAGGGGCAAAGATGTAAAGGGGAAAGAGGAGACATGATGGTATATCCCGCATAATTGTTTGTTATTTATGATTTGCAAACTGTCTGTCATGTGGATATATATTTTATCTTTTGCTTAGCTTTGATGTTAGGTTAAATCATGAAACAAGAACAAAATGAAAAACAAATGAATCCCCCAGGTACCTATCGAAGACATCAAAAATGTAACAGTTCATTTTTGAAAACGAATTAATAACAAATGTTGGAAACAAAAGGGACAAAAGAACCTTAAGTAAAAGATGAATTGAGTCATGGCCAAATCCCAAGCGATCAAAGTGAAGGGCAGAAAAAACAAAAAAAAAAAAAACACCCAAACAAAGTAAAGGGAAAATCCGGGAACTAGGATAGGGGAATTTAAAGTTATCGATGGCTTATCAAACGGTTAAGAATTATTAAATCTCACTCACTCAAATCTTGTAAAATCAGTTCGAATAAAAGGAGTAAAAAATCTTTCAGAAATTTTGCTTTATTCTTGAACTAATTTTTCTTAATATTTCAAATCAAAAACTCATATGCAAAGGCTTAGCAAATGGCTTTAAAATCTTACAAAATGTTGATATTCAATTTGTAATTATTTGGTAATTAAAATTACTTAATACACAATTTGCAACTCATTACAGTCTGTCACAAATTTAAATTTAATTACAGGCCAAAAACACGTTCGGATTTCGAGCTCAATACAATGGCACAATGTTGTTGTCAATCATACGCACTGTTGGACCGATTTGCAATTAAAACGAGATGACGAAAAATAAAATGACCGTGTGGTAAAGCAAGGCAAATGGCGCATCAATTTCAGTCAATGATTGAAAGCTAACTCGATTAGCGAGTGAAAAATCAATGCAAAAGATTAACAATTACACGCAATTCGGTCAACAAGGGGACGTCCAATGGGGACAAAAGCGATCTTAGCCATAACGATTTATTTTGGGGCCCCTTACCCAACCAGTCTGTTAGTGGGTATGTGTGTGTGTGTGTGTGTATATGTGTGTGTTGCTTAGATTTATTTCAAGTGCGACCGCCACTCAATTGCAAACGAAGGACTCTTGCCTTTGCCTCCTTCTTCTACATCTTTGCTTCTGTCACTCTGTCTCTGCATGTTATCGATAGTCGTCATTGTCTAACGTTCATACTAAAGTCTCACAATTTTTTTTTTCGTTTGCTTTTCCTTTTCTTTTCTTCGGTTTTTTTTTTTTATTGATGGCGAATATTACGCCAACTAAGCAAATTAAATTGTTTACATTGACAAAGGCCATGGGCGTGGCACATGGCACAAAAGAGCTTAGCAACAAGGACTAGTCGACTAGCAGCAACAGCAGCAGCAAGTGCAGAGGAAAATATTACCCAAACCCCCTACCCTCATAAGGTAGGTGGCCAGACAACAATGGCATCTCCGTCTTTATATCGCTTCTATACTTCCCTCTCTTTCTATCTCCCCATTCACTTGCTATGCTTGCTTGCCACACAGGAGACAAAATAGATGGCCACAACTTTTCATATGCCTGGTGTAATGTTGTGAATAAAAAAAAAAAGCCACAGTATTCTGAGTTTTCCAGGGTAGAGAAAAGTGGAGGATGGAGTCCTGAGAGGTCAAAGAGGTGCAAAGAAAGTGAAATGTACAGTGTGTACCAGCTAAAACGTAAGTTTTGTATTAGCTGATTAACTAGTTAACCAAGTTAGGCAATATTAGAACGATCGAGTCTTATTTATGAGGGCATAACATCTGCTACTTATAGTTTTACAGTGATGGTCAGTTTTAAAATCAAAATACTATTTGTTATCGATATTTTTCTGTTAACAGAATATCCTCTGTTATACACATAATAAGAATTAATGAAGAATTTAGTTAAAGAAAGCCAAGGGAAAGAGTAAAATAACAGAAGATAATCCCGTTGTTGGCTTATTTATGGAACAAAAATGTCTCAAGAATTTCCTTATATACCAATCACCACTGTACTTCAAATTGATTTCATGGTTTCGCCCAAACGGAGGAAGCCCGTAACCAAAAATGTACCCTAGTTATGTATATGCATACATATAACAATATATAAAGACTTGTGTTAAATAAACGCATAGTTATATTTATATATATACATACATACATACATATGTATATATATATGGTAAGTATAAGACATAGTTATATATATGTACATATATGTATATATGCTTGTATATTTTGCCACTAGGGAGAGTTTTAATCGAGTTGATTATAAGTAGTGACAACTTTTAACTACATTAAGTGTGGCATCTTTCTTTCCATCTGCTCTCCCTTTAACTTTATACATATATATTATACATATATATTTATACATATAAATGTACATATATGTTCGTGGAAGGAGTGTGTGTGTGTGTGTGTGTGTGTGAACACCTTCGCTCGTTGCTCGGGAAATGTTTATTTTTGTTCACAGCTCAGGCAGGACGAAACAAACAAGGACGAAAGCTGTTTGGCTACTTTAACTCGATTTGCGGTTAGACCCAAAAAAGATGACCCTCCCATCTCTCGCCTTCTCTCTTTGCCACCCTACAAAACCCTGAAATAAGCCTTTAGGTAGGAGCTATCTACATTTCAAATTTGATGGTAGTTCGTTTTAACCTTTTTTCTTAACTCATGCATGCCCCGCCCTCTTTCATGTGTGTGTGTGTGTGTGTGTGTGTGTATGTGTGTACAAACAAATCAACTCAAATTCAATAAGGTTTGTCGAAGGTCCTTGAGTGGGACCAGGGAAGCTATGTAGATATGTATGTCTGTGTGAGTGGGAGAGGGGAACTGTGGTAGCTGGTAAATGGTTTTCGGCTTTTAATAAACGGTTTTGCCCCCAAAACTTGTTACTCATAAAAGAGCTAAGAACGTAATATGATAATCAAACTGAGTGCCGAGACCACAATGGCAAGTCCAACAGCAATAACAACAACAACTGCTATAACAAAAACAACAACAACAACAAGTCAATGGACCCTCTTGGCGTTTTGGTCATTTAAAACAATTTCTTTTGATTTCCTTTTCTTTTTTTTTTGTCGTTGTTCGTCTCTCCGTTTCTTTTCCGCTTCTTTCTGTTGTTTCACTTCACCTATCGTACTGTTTCTTTCTCTCTCTTTTTTCGGTCATTTTGTGCTATTTGCTTAAATGTTTACGTGCAATTTAACTTGGCCAAAAGCGGCAAAGAGAAGTGGGTCCATGGCAATGGCAATAGCAACCAGATGTCTCTATTAACTAGATATTATTAAGTGTTTTCCCCTTGGAAAAAGATTTGACCCATATCACAAAAGGAGCGAGCAACCAAATCAGGTTAAAAAACAACTTTATATTACATATATAAATATATATATATATACATACATGTGTGTAATTACGATTATCACACAATGAATCTGAAACCGAATTGAACCTTAACCGACTTTTATTTATAAACAATAAGAAATCTTAGGTTCTTTAGCCGGGGTTGTATAAGTATATATGTATAAATGCAGCTCATATCATCATTATATTTATAGGTTATATACAAAGTATATATTTTAAATTATTTTCGGGAATAGCCATAATATAAATATTCAATGATCTTCTAAAAAAACTGTCAATTTGGAGCTAAAACAACCAATAAAATTCAACAGCTTTTGGTTTATTTCATTATGAGTTAGAGCAGACAGTCAATTATGAATTCAATTCGTTATGTGGATCAAAAAGAAATATACGTACATATACTTATTATATTTAATGATATCCCTGTGTTTTAAATTACCATTCGTTTCGATTAGTTCAAGTTACTTTTTTACACTTTTGTAATTTTCTGCAGTCTCCTGATTTCAGTTTTTTTTCATTTTTTTGTTTCAACTTTTCATTGCATGTTTCGTTTTCGTATTTTTCCACCATTCGTATAAATTTATATAGACTCAAGATTATGGCTAAGACTTATGATTAAATTATGGTCTTCTTTTTAAAATGTGTTCTTTTTATTTTAATCAGAAAAGATTCATTCCATCGCTGGCAAAAAAAATTAAAAAATAAACACTCAATAAATAAAATATCATAGCTAGAGTAAGCAAAATACTTCAACTTAGTTTGATTTTTTTTTTGTAATATACCACACAGACAAATAATACACAAAATAGACATCATCCTGGTTCCGGATGCCTGGCCATTAAGGTACCCACCAATTGCCGTGATTTACGGAATTCAATTGTTCAAGTATATCATGTGCTGGTGCATATCCACACACAAGCTGAAGCTTTTGGTTGTTGTCCTAACTTTAATTGTTGCGGTAGGTTGACGATAACAAATGTTAATGGAGAAGAGTTTATTTAGCTAACAAATAATGTAAAATAAAATTGTTGAAAACTAAAGATTTAATTATTCTTACAATAGATTGACGGTGAACTAAAGGCCTCAATGAATGCCACGCTATTGTTATACTATAGTAAAACAAGATTTGCAAGTTTTTTGATAGCGCGTTGTTTATTGGGCCTTCTGTTGGCCATATGGACATTTTTTGGTTTCTTTGTACTCTTTATGGATTCAGTTTGTGGCCTTGTTCTTGTGAGTATCAATGAAAACTAATTGATTGATTAATCATTTCGTTTGCCCTAGTATTCTACGGGAATCTGTGTTATAACTGTTATTGATATCATTTGCATATTCTGGGAAATACATTTAAATGCCCAGGGCATGCCAAAGGCATTAAGCGATGATCATAATCGTTTGGCAATTAGTCAATTGTCTAAAAATACGATCACTATGGAAGAAGGAATCGCTGATGTTGTAATGATTATTTTGGTTGGCGTTCAGGTATATTACAATTTAATGGAATTACTAATTAACCCAAACAACCGAATCAAACTTAAGTTTCATTAAAGATAATTGTTAATATTGCTGGATGGTGGCTGGCAATGCGTTTGCGCAAACATCAGGCAGAAGAACATCAATATGAACAGGATAAGCTTCATCTTGAGGCGATTCAACAAAGAGCAGCAGTGCGGTTATGAAGCCATAATTACATGGAATACATCTTACATATTACATATTACATATTACATAGAAAACAAATACAAATGGTCGCCCACATGAACAAAGCGTGTCCTTATTTCAATGGGCCAGTATAGAATTGAATCGCACAGAACTAGAGGACACACTTCACCGTAACACTTGCCAGATCCTTTTTTATTTTTTGCTTTCTCCTCTCTCTCTCTCTTTTTCTTCTTTTTTTTTTTTGCTTTTCCCTTTTGTTTGGAACTTATTCAGCTCGGGGCTGAATAGAGTGGGAAAAAAAAGTGAACAAGTTCTTGTCTTGTGCAAATTGGCAGTTGGTTTCGTTAAAAACAGGGGTAAGAACCCTTTCACCTTGCCGCATCAGTTCCCCTCCCTTAAACAGCATCCTTACTACCACTCTCTCTCGCTCTCTCTCTATATTTATCTCTTTCTATTTATCTGTTTCTATCTTGCCGCTTTAGGGCATTGGCTTGATTGGCTTAGCCTTGGTTCATTTCATTTCACATCTTCTTTTAGAACTTCGAATCGCTTCGCTTTTTTAATCTTTCATTGCATGCAACAAGCTGCAAATTGACCTTACCAGGTCATGGCCAATGTCAATTGGCAGTGGCCGTGGGAATAGAACTATAATTGTAAGTCGAAACAGAAACGAAAGTTGGTCTACAAAATTATAAACAATTTAAACATTTAGTTTATATGTTACAGAATACATATCGAATATAATATAATATATAATTGAACTATAACTTTTCTATATACTCTTTTCTTAAGAATTTTGAAAAGAAAAGTTGACAATAGATTTCTAAATTTTCTTATGGTTCATAGGATATTCTTTGACTAATCAAATGAGTTTCGATTTACATTCAAATCATTTGTTCGTTTCAATTATCAATGTCAACAGCTGTTATCAGTAGAAAATATTAATTTCAAACACACACACACATTGCCCTTGAATGGGAGGCATTGAAGGGGGGGTTGTGAGTTAGTAGGTGGAAAATGCCAATTAAAATAGATTTCAGACTCCTTTACCAAATTTCTAGGAATCCCTTGAGAGATGCTGTGTGTGATATTCTTCTTGCCTTCTCGCTTACATCGTATTAAAAACACATTTGCAATCTTACGGTAATTGTCATTACAAAGATTTCCCGTATCCGGTTACAGATTTTAATGAATCCCGCCCACATCCACGCACGCACTCACACACATACACACACAGGCCCAGACACACACGACACATACATTCTTTTATTTTTATTTTTGTATTGGTTATGATCTTTTTACACTTTATGCAGCATTTGTGAAAATGCCGGCACACATTTAAAAAATTTAAAAAGAATATTTAAAAAATCTTTGATAATAATTTTTAATTACTTTTCATATACAGCGCCAAACAAAGGGCTCGGTTAGATTCTTGATAGAGAGAGAGAGAGAGAGACAGCGAGGGGGCAACAGAATTCGGTTGGTTAACAACAAAAGCGGGAAAAATTGTTGCAGCTTTGCTATGTTTTCTTTTTGTTGGCTGGTTCGCTTTTATTCCTTTATCCTTTTTTTTGTTTGTTGTTATTTTTATATTCTTTTGTTTGTTTTAATAATTGTTGCTGATGATGTGATTTTTGATGTTTGTCTGGTTTTTTGTTTTTTTTTTCTTTTTTGATTTGAAGTTTAAGCGAGAAGCAAGAACGTAGAACTTAAAGGCGTTTAACGGTTAAAAAAGCGTCCCGCGTCAGCATTAGGCGGACTCGGTATCCGGCTGAATTTTTCGCATGTCAACACGCGCCAAAATGTTGCTAGCGACTGACTGTGGACGAAGGCATCGCCATTGCCACATCCGACTATGAGACCGCTTCTGTTCGTATACGTGCGTGTGTGTGTGTGTATATGTGTACCCGGGTGTGTGGGTAGGGGCGTGGTAGATATTCATTGAGAAAAGCCAAAACATTGAGAGAAAGACAAATAGCGGCGAGAGGGGCATGAGTAGTGGTAAGACAAAACAAAAATCAGATGTCCATATTCGCCTTAAACTTCATGTAAGCAGCTGATGCTGCATGCCAAAGCTTCCCTTTATATTGGTCAAGCTTTTAAGCTTGCTTTCAGCGCAAAAGCAATCGCTGCAAAAGCAACCATTTTGCAGACAAACAGGAGAGAATGTGTGAACGAAAGAGAGAACCGCACTTGTTGCGTTGTATCATCATCTGTGGCGTATAAAAAAAAAATAAGATAATTTTTTATAAACAGGATCCAATACTCTTAATACGTTTTCGTAAGAAACGTAGCCTTAAAACGTAGATCTAATAGTCCTATATACCCTTTGGAAAGAAAATAGCGCACATATATTGAAAAAATGATAAATTAGAAATAAAACTTAGATATTTAACGGAATCTTGCTTCCTTTGAAGCAATAGTTAAAAGTCCACTAGTAAAAGTAAGGAAAATGATAAAGAAGTTTTCTTTTCTCAATGGAACAATGAATTGTTGTATTTTGACCGCCATTTTCAAATATATTGAAAGATAGTTTTGGTGTACAAATTTTGTTAAAATATTTGGTTTTTATTCGTATTTTATAACAATAATGGTTCAGTTTAATTATACTTCTTAATATACGTTTTTTTATAATAAAAATAATAGCTTTGTTTAATTATCCTTCTTAATATCCGTTTATATCACTTTCGATTGACAACGGTTCGAATGATTCTCTTTTGCAGTGAAGCTTTCACTTTCATCTTGGAGCTTTTGTCCTGGTCTACCCAGTGAACAAATTGTAGAACAGAGAATGCAATCAATTCAAACCGCTTAACCGGTTCATATGCAGTTCAAAATGGAGAAAAACGTTAACTAAAAAAACGGGTAAGCCTTTTCTAACACACTCGGATTATTTAAACACGTTGATTGTATATTTAAGTATAGTTTCATGAGTGGGAACAAGTTATCTGGTTGACTAACACTTGAATAATTTATAGGGCAACGTTTTAATAATAATTCCTTAAACTGAAAATTACCATTTAATAAATTAGAGCCATTTATTATATTAAATTGTGGTAGTCGTGTGTTTGCAAACCTTTATTTTATCTACGGATACCATCTAAATGTCACAAATTCACTTTAATTACACATGTTATTTAAGTTATATACACAAGTACATACAAATAAGTTGTAGTCACCTGTTTATCTATGTTTTTGGTAACAAAATCTCTAGGCTTATGCAAATGTGGTTAACGCTTGAAATACGATTCATGTTGTGAAAGTTATGTATACAAATTATTCATTTACCATACCCATATGCTGTATTCATTTCATCTTTAGACGCATGGCGGCACTTATACATATTACAATAATATCAAGCATACGACCTGTATGTATGTCATACAAAACAACATATTAGTTTGTTAATTTTCAACATTTCATCCCCGCACATCCTCTAATTAATGAAGTTTGGACCAAGTTTTGACCCTTAGACATCATTAATTTACAAATTGCATGGGCTGCCCAAAAGCAAACAAATTCAATTTGATACACACACACACACCCATCCCCCCCCTCAACCAGCTCCTCACTCACCCAAAAAGAGAATGTGAAAGTTGTTGGAACTATGTAATTTGCCTACAGAATGTGGGTAAAATGTGAATGTGTTTTAGTAGCTAGGTCGGGGGTATAAGTAAAGTTCATATAATGTCAACATATTACCGCAAAACTACATCTCCATATGCTATTCAAAATAAAAGAGAGAGAATGAGATAGAGAGCGGGAGAGTGAGTGAGAGAGAGAGAGAGAGAGACAAAATGTAACAAGTATTTGGGCGAGGGAAGGGGGAAGAGGGGGATGGCATTGTTAGGTCAAAGGACACTCACCTCAATGGTTATATGATGACCGCGTGAACGGAAATTATCATCATTGCTGCGTAGATTCTTTGAATCGATTTGCACGTTGGTCTGCATCGTGAAAGATACTGCAAAAATCAAAAAAAAAAAAAATTATGAACAAACGAATATCTATATGTATATATATATATATATATGTACGTATATAATAAGTATATTTATTTATATGGCATATGAAAATTTATGAAATGGCAAAATATATTTGCCATCACATAAAGTGCAGAGGGCTCTTTGAGCTACGTTAAACGTTGATTGGGTGAAGACGACCATTCGACTCAATGATGCGTGACCTTGATAACTTTTGCTTCTATATATATATAGTCTACTGTCTGCTTCATCTTCTTATTACCCCCTCTCTTTTCAGCTCTTTCACTCTCTCCCCCTGTCTCCTTTTCAAAAGGAGAAACTATAAAACATGGCCCAGGCCCATATGCCCCAAAATTGATGGTCATAAAAAATGGTTGCCCCATGGAACTTGACTTGTTTCACTTTCCTCTTTTATTTTTCTTTCTTTTTTTTTTACTCCGCTCATAATTTAAGTCTGAAGCATAATGAAAAACGTTCCAATAATTGCATCGAAACTTGTATACCCAGTAAAAAAAAAAATAAACAAATAATTCATTGATATATCATAGGTAGTTTTTGATATTTCTATATCTGTATTATTTTTATGATAATATATGATTTTTTATATAGATGACTAAGATTGATAAAATCTTACATGGAAATACATATAATGCTTGCTAATCAGTTGAGTTATTTATTATTAATCTATCATTTAGTAACTAAATTATAAACTGTAAGCCTTATGGCAAATCCCTTATACAAAGCAATAGTAAAACAATGTATAAATAAATTTCTTACTCGTTAGTTAATATACCCTTTATTAAAAAAGGGTATCACAATAATGGGTCGTAAGAGTAACTATTACGACTTGCATATGGTCCCTGTTTGGCAAATTTTCTGAAGTTATTTTTATCGATTTTTTAAAATATAATCGTTTCAATAATATATATATAATACATTGAAACTTTAAATCTTTTTTTTTATCGAAACTGATTTTTTTTTTGTTTGCCACATACAAAAATTGAGAAGTCATATTAACAATATTGGCCAGATAAAGTAAATCTGTTAAAAATCGCTTTATATATTTGATATATGTGTGTTTATATTATGCCACCATTTTTCCCCTTGCATGGTTGCAAGTAACTCTCTGGCAACCATTTGAAAAATTTAATTTGCGCCTCTTTATTTATTCAAATCCAAATGGAGCAACTGGGGAGCTAACACAGTGAACAGAAGAAATAAAAAATAAAGAATAAAAAATAAAGATGTGAGAAGAAAAAAGAAAACAGAAAACAGAAAACAGAAAAAGACGCAGACATGAAAACTTAAACTTGAACAAGTCAGTCAAGTTTTGCCATGGTGCATGTTACTTGGTGCATGAAGCTTGCTGCATCGTGGATAGCTAGATGGCTGGATGTATGGATGTATGGATGTATGGATGGTTGTATTGTACAGGCCCACGCATCCAATTGCAGGCCCCGAATCACTCTTGGCTGTGGCTCAATTTGTGGCACCACCCATCCAATGCAGTTGGCCAACCGCCTTCGGGGCCATCCACTGAATGTAGAATGCTCAGTGCAAGCGCCAGTTGCCGCATAGACATGAATCCCAGAGACCGCTTAGCTCAGTTTCAGTTACATGGTTCCAGTTTCTCTTGCTCTTGCTGTTGCTGTTGCTGTTGTTGTTGCTTTTGCTGTTGTTCTCTGTGGCAAGCAGCAGCAGTATACGGCAAGTGGCAGCTGGTTGACAAGTGAGTGAATGTCATTGAATTCTTGACTGGGATGTTGAACAAAATTTTCTCAAACTGAAAATGGTAATGGAAATAATGGAGAATCCTTGATACAGAAACAACATCATGCAAAATGGTAAATGATAAACTCCAAGATAACTTTTTTGTGCCATTTCTCAACTTTGAATATGAACCATATTCATTACATTTCATATGGGTTTTTTTTTTTTGTATTTTTTGAATCATTTGCAACAATGTTCTATGAAATTTTGGCAACAATTTGTTAGAAATTCATTTCGTTTGCAGCTTATAGGCGAACATCATGTGGCAGGCTTTTTGCATATTCATAGACCAATTTTTTGTCCTTTGCCATATTTGTTGTTTTTTTGTGTGTATTTTGTTTTGATGGTTTTTCCCTTTTCTGGCTTTATTTGGTGTCCAATCAGAATTCAATTGTTTGCAAATGTTACTTCAATGGAGGCAATTCCATTCAATGTTGTTGTCAATGGGGGGGAAGTGAGTTTGCATAAACAATTTACTCATTTGAATGAATGAAAGAAGAAAGATATGACAGTATATATGTACATATTCAGCTGAATCTATTGCGTTATCTCCAGAGTAAAAGATTTTTTGGTTTTATCAAAGAAATTCTCAAAAGGATTGTCACAGATTTATTTCACTTTCTTTTTTTTCCTTTTTTCTTTTTCTTTTTCTTTTTTCTTTTTTCCTTTTCGTTTTTCTCTTTTGTTTTATTTTATTATTGTTGTGTTTGGTTTTTGTGGCTTTGATGATTTTTCTCAGAATCGCAGCCAAATGGCTGGCAAGGAGCCGCAACTCAAATCCCATGGATTCTCAAACCAAGTGTCTATTATCCCCACAAGTATATTTACATCTATACATGTGTGTGTGTGCGTGTATGTGTGTGGGTGAGTGTGGGCGCAAGTTTCACATCTATATATATATATATGTATTAGTTGGAATATACATATATACATTTATAGTATAGTATTTCATATCACGATTTTAGTGATGAGAAAAGAATTCTATTCTCACAAAATTCTATTTCTCAAAAATATTTTTATTAGAATTTTAAATTCCCTTTTCATATATTTCAATATTAAAAACATACTCTCCAACGAAATAGAATCCATAATCCATATCAACAACTTTCCATTGCTTTCTTTTATACCTATCACATATCTTCAGTAATAAAGATTTCTCTTTTCCTCAAAGAATTTTTATGAAAATTATCTGATAATTTGACATTACGATCGAGAAAACGAGTAATTAGCATTTGGGGAATGTTTTCGACAAAATTCAATATAAAATTTTCCCATAACCATTTTAAAATATATTCGATTGGCTTAAACTGAAGATGGAATGATATTTTGCTCGAAATATTCGAAAACTATTCCTTATTAAGTTTGATTTCGATATATAGATGTAGTTTTTGATTTAATTTTATTTCATACAACTTTCTTTCATTCGATTTAGCTGATTCACCGTTAACACTAGAACACAATCATAGTCACAGTCACTGTCACTGGCACTGTGATTGTCACTGTGAATGGTAGACAACACACACAATTGTTTATAACCATTTAACACAATGACACACTCAAATCATTCGTGACAATTTCTTGTCTTCCATGCTGGGCTTTATGTCTTGTTTCGGTTTACCGTTAGAATACGAATGTCTATGTACGAGTGACTATGTGTAAGTGTGTGTGTGTGTGTGTGTGTGTGTAAGACTATGTATTTGTGTTATCGTTAGCTAGACAATAAGCACCACTGCCACCGCCACCAACATCCTCAAACGTACAACAATCAGCCACAGATACTTTTCCACACACACGTACACACACACACACACACACTGTGCAAGTGTTCGCGAACACGCACACACATAAATCTCAAGATGCTGAATGTCATGCTATCTTATGGTATATAGATATATATATATATATATATATGTACATATGAGTAATGCCACGCCTACCTATACAGTTGGTTAAAGGCAACAGCAGTTACCATTGTCAGTTGCTAGCAAAATGACTTTGTATTTCATTATTTATATTTATTTGTTGCTATTGTTGTTGTTGTTGTTGTTCTTGTTGTTTCATGTGTATGTTGTTCTTGCAATAAAATAACGCCAGCGCAACGGAAATCTTAACATATTTAAGTAGGCGCCAGCCAAGGATTGGCAAAAGTCTGTGGCAAAGCCAAAAGCAAAAGCAAAAGGAAAAGGAAAAGGCATTGGCATTGACAGGATGTGCAGTAGTCTGCATTAAGTCAAACGGACCAAGCCAACTTCTTATTTGTAGTATATGTATATGTATATGTACATATATACATACATAATACATATTTAGATATATATGTATATATATTTCTGTTCTCTATTTGCAAAGACGACAACTATTTGAAATTAAAAGTTATACTTGCATTTCCTTCAAATAAAATGTAATATATTTATCTGCGGAATTGTTTGTCGTTTTTATTTTTTGTCAAAAAATGCACTCTGTTAATGAAATATATGATCTTCAAATAGAGATTATATACATTAAAACATATTTTTTTAAAAATTAATTAAACAGTTTATTTTTTATACGGGAGCTATATGATATAGACGTTCAATTTGTGATTTGAAATTGAAAATAAGCAAAATAATTTTTGATACTAGGAATTGGAAGCTATATGAACGCTATAGTTGTCTGATTTGTAATAAATTACAAACGAACCTTTATAATAAATAACTTTATATAAATGACACAAAAATTTATTGTTTGAGAGGAATAGAAGTAGACTAACGATCAATTCTGATCAGATCGAATTGGCAAAGAATATATAATACATACTTAAGAAATGATAAGGTGATGATACTTTCATAGCAATAATTATAACATAGATTTGATTGAGTGATATGGAATGATATAAAATTCTATTTCAAATCTAGTTTAATTTCCAAATCCTTTTATTTATACAATACAATATATATATCCTTTCATTCTTTTATTTATTCCATTAATATATCAGAAAATTTATAGTCCTTTAGATAAAGTTCAAATGCATTTGAAACCAAATTGTTTGAAAAAAATCAAACCAAAAATATTTATTTTCAATTTCATTTAATAAATAGATTTCTATAACTAAACAACTCTCTATTTCGTTTCTATATCTGTTCTCTCTCCCTCTCTCTTTGCTGTTGCTCTATTTTACAATTGTTTTAAGAGTCGTGTTTTATACAGTATATAATATCTATATATATATATATATCTATATATATATATGTATATATATACTATGCCCATCCATTTGCGTTTAAAGCTTTTCCAGTACCTTCACTTTGCTACTGGAACTGCCACAAGAAGTTTGTGTTGCCGCGTAAAGCAGAATAAATGAAATGAAATAAATACAAGTTAGCGCTGGGAAAACAAAAAACACTAAACCAAATAAAAATAAAAAAAAAAGAAGAAAGTGAAAAACGCACATACACACAAACACACAACTTGCAATTTCTCGAGACGACTTTCCCCCTCCATGAAGTGCATTCAACTCAAATGCCTTGGATAAGACAATCATGAAAAACAAAAACAAAACTAAGAAATAAAGGATATGTAGTAAGGGGGTAACTCTGAAGTGAGGGAGGGGGGATTGAGTGGAATCCAATGACTGACAAATGAAGCAAACGTTTAGAGGTGACATCAAGCTATTAAGCAAGTTGGGGGAATAAGAAGATTAAGAGAGGGAGTAAGAGAGAGAGATAGATAGAGATATAGAGAGACAACAACTTGGAACAAAGTGAAATAAAGTGAAGATTACTTTCGAGTTTTGTATAAATAGGTTAATAGCATGGACTCTTAATAGTAAAAGTGTTAAGCAAGGTTTGTCATTAAATTTCAACGAAAGCCAACATACATACATACATACATACATATACATATACATATACATATACAGTCGGGCCTCGATTATCCGTGATGGTCGGGACCAGGAGCATTACGGATAATCAATTTTCACGGTTAATCGAAAATATATATATATTTAATTTTCTACTGATAATATGAGGCAAAAAGTTCACAACTTCTTAAAAAAAAGTCGTGTAACAAGGGAATTCCCCGTTTTCATCTTTATTGTATTGTATGTATGAAGTTGAAGTAAATAAAAAAATTCTGCCATCACGGATAATAGAGGTAATCACGGTTAATCGAAGGAAACAAATTAAAACCTTGCAAAAAAAACCAATAGACTGATCTTTGGCCATCACGGTTAATCGGGGTTACCGGTTGACCGGATCACGGATAATCGAGGCCCAACTGTACATATATGTCGAGCAAAATGAATTCAAGTTTTCAAACACTAATTTCAAGTGTTTAAAAATAGTGTAATGAAAATGTAAAAAGTGTCGTTAAAAAGTTTTTATTCGCTCTAATAAATGGCATTTCTTGAGTTTGATTTAATTATAGCAACAATTAAGCAGCAACTGACTTTGTCTTCTTTAAATGGTTAGACAAAGTGGAAAATAGTAGAAAAAATAGAGATATTATTAATATCTCCTAGTATTAATATAACATTATCACATATTACTAATCCTAAAGAAATTTCAATAATATATTTGATGACAAATTAACCATTTATTCTTTTAAATTGATATAAGTATATTATTAGCATTGGGGAAATTGCTAGCATTTAGCTTAAATTTCATTAATTGAATCATTTTCATTTAATTTCAGTTTAATTGACTAGGGAAAAATGATGAGACGGATAAGCAGAAACACGAAAAGGAAGAAGAAATCATCAAACAAAAAACCAGAAACTGTAATTGAAATCGCAGCAATACAATAACGTGCCAAACATGCCACGCCCCCATACATCCCGTACACCCACAATCTCCATCCATCAACCACAATTCATATGGCCCATTTACAGGGGAACATAAAGTGAGTTACGCGCGTGGCAAAAGCAAAAATAACAACTGCCAAGAAAGTAAGTAAGTAGGTACATAAAAATAATCATAAATAATCAAAAAAAAAAAAAGAATAAAATAAAATAAAAAAAAAACAACAACAACAAAAACGAACACAACACTTAAATATTATGCGTACATTGAAGGTTAAGGGAAAAGCCATGAGAAGGTAAAAGAGATATGTGAGTGAGTGATGGGGGAAGGGAATGGTGAGGGGGAGGGGAGTATAGTCCCAGTAAAAGTTGTAGGCTCCGATAAACAAAATAATTTCACCTGTCTCTTTAAAATTTGAATCATTTGAATATTCATTTAAAACTTTTTCTCATTTAATTTGAAATATATATGTTATTTCAATATATATATATATGTATATATATATATATATATACATAATAAATATAGAAAATCGCTTCATTAATAGAAAATTTAATTAAAAGTATATTAACTAACTGCAATTTAATTAAAATTAATACCCGCATATAATGAAATAAATCTTTGGTAAAGAAAAATTTAAAGTGGGAAGTGTATTTATTTTTCGTATATTGTTTATTTACACAGATCGATAAAGAATAGAATGATGTTATTCTATATAATTTTTAATTGCATTAGAATGAGTAATAATTAATTAAGATTATACAGTAGATCGAATGATAATATTCGATATTTTTTCATTATATTAATATTATTAATTGGTTTAAAAATTAGGAAGTACCTATATACATCGTGTTAGTATATATTAGTCACTATGATATCTAAACCTTTAAAAATAATATCAACTTCGATCTGTTAAATATCTGTTAGACTATTATTTATTTGACCTAGTCAAAAGAGGCTTAAAATTTGCTTGAAAATTTATTATTTTAATTTTATCCTCAGATCTGAATCTAGAAATCTATTAAATCACTTCTGATATGAATATCTATAAGCGATTAATTAATCCAATTGAAAAATGAATATAATTTACCTGTAAATTTAGTTCTTTAACCTTATCTTAGATTCAAATTCAAATCATTTCTTTGACTAATGATTTCAATTTCCAAAATAAATTGATAGATTTTTTTCACTTTAAAAGTTTAAATAAGATTTCATAATCTTAATATATATATATATATATCTATAGCAATTTTCCAATTTAATCAAGATTTCACTTTGCAATAAATCCTAAAATTACTTAGATAATCCCTCAGAGCAATTAAATAATTGTTTTCAATTTCATCAAAGTAGATTATTCAAATTGACTTATATATAAACTGAAATTTGTAACTTGATCATAAAAAAAAAAAATAAGAAAAACACGTCCTTTAAACCTTTGGAAAAAAATGTAAATGAAAATATGAATATATAAACTCGTTTTCCTGCTGGCGAACTTCTCTTTCCGGTTGTTCATTTTAAAAAACAAAAAAGAAAAATTTGAAAAAAACCAAAAAAAGCGAAAAAAAGGGTTAAACAAGAGGAATTTTTTACATTTGTTTGACATGCGACACAGGCAAATAAAAAGTTTTATAATGGAATTGACAGTGCTGAGCGATGCTGTGGCAGAGGGGGCCGAAAAGGTAACAATTGGAAGGCTGAAAGGGGAAAAGGGGGAGTGTGCAGTATAAGGGTAAAATTAGCAACTTGGAATAAGAAAATAATTTGACTACCTTTGCTCCCCCCCCTTCCCCCTATGTTATCCTATTTTTTGTCCATGGGACGACATCGAACAGCCAAGTTAATTTCATTGACTTGGCTCCAAAAAATTTACTTTCTCTCTCTATATTTGACAAGGTCTTGGCGCCTTCACAAAATATATCTATATATGTACATATATACATATGTATGTGTGTGTGCGGGTGTGCATGTGTAGAAGCTGCTTTGGTTTCTTGGCAAACTAATTTAAAGCAAATGCAATGCCACTCATACAATGATGGCAATTTTTGCAACTGTTGCACTCTGGCCCAATCTCTTAAACACACACACGCACAACCACAAGTACACCCACACAAAATCCACTAAATTGTAAGTATGTAAATTTTGTTGGTCTTTCAATTTCAATGCAAAATTCAGACAATACCAACAAAGTTGGCGCCGACAAAAATTCAATTCATTTCTTCTAACATTCTAGTTGAAAGAATGTTCCCAACAAAGTAAAACTTGTAAATCTTATATGTATACTATATACGTATATATAAGTATAACCAAATATACATATATACAATTATATACACACATGAAATGTACGTATTAAATATGCGAAATATTAATAAAATCATATTATATTTTATTTGCAATTATTCATAGTTTTTTTTTTTTAATTTTTTTATTTTATTCTCAGTCTTTTACAGTGACGAATTTATAAAGGTTTAAGTCTTAAAGTTCCTTCTAGATATTTATTCAGGAAAACATAACAAATTTTCTTAATTTATAAATCATTTTAAAAAACTTTTCAAAAAAATAAAAAAATCTTTTCATTATAAAACTTTAGTCATACTCAAGTTTCTTATGAAATCATATTAAAGAAAATATAAGTATTGCCTGATCCGATCTAAGCAAACAAGCAATATAAAACTTTTCTCGTATTTAACAAACTTTGTTTGAAAACCTCCTAAAAACTAGTTCAAACATATTCAATGTATTCCTCGAAATATTTAAATCCGCTACTGGTCTCATGCATAATTGAATGACAAAAAAAGAAGCGAAACCAACAACAACAATAATTGTAATAATTTATTGCAGTCGAAAATTGAAATGCAAATTTCTACAAAATCCTATACAATTAGCAGCCACGAAATGCAACATAAATGAACAAATTCGGAATACTAACAAATTGCCATAACACGTAAAAATTAAATGTTGGGTTCAGCACATGTATAAATAATTCAAATGGAATAGAGAAAGCCGGAGGATGGAGAAAACAAGCAAACAACAGAATTTCTAAATATTAGTTGTTAATCAATTTAATGGTATTTAGAGTGAATGAAAATTTGCCAATCTATCGAGTACACGGCTAAATTCTAAGGGTAAGAAAATGGGCAAGCGGATAGCCAAATTTTCTTTTACTTCTCCTTGTGGTCAACAGATTGAGGTGGAATCCTTATCTGGCAAATGACTAGCAGTTAACCAAATCAGAAAGAAACTCTGTTCCTATCCTTCTTTAAAGGTTTTTATAACAAGGCTATAGGATTCTCTTGACCACAGCAAATGGTTTTAGCCAAATCCAACTGTCCATAAAACCAAAACGAATCCTGGCTCTAATTTTGACATGACTTTCAGTTGCGTTTATTTCAATCTATCTTTACTCTAGAAAAAAACAAAGCGGGTATATACATTTTGTTATTGTTAACTACTACGTTATTTGGTAGATATTTATCACAGGACTTAGGATTTGTATTTAATATTTTGTTTTTGTTCAAAATTTTGAATTTGTTTCTTTGGATACTTTTAATAAATGATTTATTTTGTATTATTGTTGAAACTAAACCAATTAGTTATTGGATTGATTGGAGTATTGTATTTACCCACTCATCTCCTTCAATTTCTGTCCCCCCCTATATAACGTACATATTTAGTTAAATATTTAAAATATTTAGCAATAAAAAGAAAAGAAAATGCGGCAAGCGGCTTAACGCGCATTTTGCATCAAAAGCTCATTAAAATTTCAATACTGAATTTGCCACTCACGAAAAAATGAGCACTCAATGTGCCAATGTGTGTGTGAGTGTATCTGTGTGACATAATCAATCATCTGTATTGATGTCTTTCCATATATATACATATATATGTATATATATGCATTTGCCTCACTCGTAACGCGGTGTAAAAATTTCATTCTTACCTTTGATAAATGTCAAAACACCGAAGGTGATAAAAGCCAATGGGACGTGACAGCAAAATAGGGTACAGAGGAGGGGGGAAGGGAAGGTAATGGGAGTTAGAGGTCATATGGGGCGTGGCAAGACAAACAAATCATACTGTTGACAATTGTCAGTTGTTATACAATACAATATGTCAGATTAATGAGGATATATGTATGCAATACATTAATTTCATCCAAAACGAGTCTTTATCTATATAAAGAATGACAACTGCTTGATCTGACGATATACAGTTTGGTTTTGTATATATATCAAAATCATTTAATATGCTCCGATAATAATGTATATATATAGTAGATATTACCATATCTTTATTTACCTAAACAATCCAATTAAATTGAATATATAATCGTTTCTTCTGCTTATTCGATTACTATCGATATATATATACCCATTGTTTTCTAAAGTACAGGGTATTATATATCATTACTGATATATGTAAATAAATATATATATATGTATATATATATATATTGTGTATATCTATTTGCATCTCATTTCCATATTGAACTTAATTCTTAGCAATAATTTACAAACAAGAAACAAATCTTTGAAAATTTATCACATTTTCCATTGGCAAGCACTTGAGTAAATTAATTAACCAATATTAATTAAAATTTACATTGATTGTCCATCCTGTGTGTGTAGGTGTGTGTGTTTGTGTGTGTTTGTTGGGTCAAATAAACCAAATACAAATACAGAACACGTCTTTCAATTAGGCAAGTCACGTGCCAGACAACTATCATGTCTTGACTTGGTAAGGGCCATGGCTAGTACGGAACCTGGGCACAGGGGGGGTGTTGGGAAAGTGATGGTTAGTGTAGGGAGTAGGAAAATGGCGTTAAACTGCTTAAGTTCATTAGGCCACAAAAATTGCTTTAGTTTTGCACGCCTTGCAATTTGCCTGCTTCTTCTTCTTCTCCTTCTTCTTCTTCTCTCAGCTGTTGTGTGTGCCCTTCTTCTTCTTTTGCATCACTGCCATATATGTAAGTTGAGTGCCATTTATTGCCAAACATTTGCACGAAAGTATGCTATTGTTTTTTATTTCTTTCACTCATTAGAAATAAAAGTGCGTTTCAAATAAAAACAATTTTGATGTTACATTTTATGACTTTTACTCTAATTATACGATTATTGAAATCGATATATATATATATATATATACATATAGATATATAGCCTAATTGATCGTTTAAATTTTCTGTTAATTTGATATAAACTTTTTTACATATTACAAAAGTTTTATTCATTCATTTAGAAGTTTCTTAACACAAATATAATAACTGAGATTTTCGATTTGAAGTGAAAGAAATTATCGGAAGTTGAATATAAACTATTTAAAATTTCCAAATAAATTAAAACTATCGTTAACGATAATCCTTGAAAAAATATATTTTCTAAATGTTGACATACAGTTTTTTGGCGAAGAAAATAGATTCTTTTATCTATATGTATATTATATTTATTTATATATTATATTATATGATAATTTTTAAGGAATATGTTAAAAAAAGAAATAATAATTTTAAATACATATAAATAATAATATATATGTATGTCTGTGTGTGTATGTAAATAAAGTATCTCAGTAAACTATTTTAAATTTCTACACACTTTCCATGAAAGTTTTTTTTATAAAAGTTTCTGATTTCCTAAAAACATCAGCATATATTAACTATATCCTTGAGCATAATTATCTGTTACGCACCTTGAGGCACGCACACACACACACACGCACATGCACTCGCTTATTAACACACTGACAAGAGAGATATATACAATTTCTATGGCATACACGAAGGGGCACTGGGTCGAGCACTTAGTTAGACTAAAAGTGCCCCATTGTTTCGACAACTTACATTGTATGGTATTCCATTATATATCTATGTAGATATATAAGTACATATTATAGTATATGTGTTTGCAGCTTAAATTGCTTGGAATTTATGCATCCTGTCTAAGGAAAAAACTTAAGGCGAAAGAAAGAAAAAAAAATACGCCCAAGCTCTAGGCTTACATTAGTCGAGCTCATTAGAAACGTTTGAAATAACCGAGCAACATTAAGCTTGCCAACTGACTTTATTTTCTCAGTTAACTTTAAAGTCTTAAGGCAATGTGTGAAGAAGAGTTACCGAAAGACAAAAACAAAGAAAGAATAATATATATACATATATAAGAGATATATACTTGTATATATAAGAGATAGAAACCAAACACACAAATTTGTCATACTTTTCTTTCATTAATTGCCAAGGGGCCGCATACAAAAAACAAAAAAAAAAAAAAAATCAGGCTAAAAGATGGCCAAAACACTGAGACACTTGAGAAATACTTAATGTAAAGGAACCTAGGGAAAAATAAACAACAACAACAAAAAGCACAGAAAATAAGTAACAATTTTCTTTTGTACGATGTTTCTATATAAGAACGAGGGTCATTTAATAAGTAACGAGCTTGCTTCTTCATTTTTATACCCTGTACCCATAGGGTTCAAGGGTATATTAAAGTCGCCAAAATGTATGTAACAGGCAGAAGGAAAATTTTCCGACTCCATAAAGTATATATATTCTTGATCAGCATCAACAGCCGAGTCGATATAGCCATGTCCGTCTGTCCGTCTGTCCGTCCGTCCGTCCGTTTGTCCGTCCGTCCGTATGAACACCTAGACTCATAGAGAGAACCTAGACTCTTAGAGACTATAAGAGCTAGAGCAACCAAACTTGGTGTCAACATCCGTCTAGTGTCTACGCAACTAAAATCCTTTTCAAAATCGGCCAAAATATGGCCAAGTTAGAGCCTAAAAACGATTCGTAAAATCCTTCAAAAGAACAACGGACAAATCCTTCAAAGGAACCTCTACTTCAGAGGGCTCCAATTCAGTGAAATCTCGTCCGATTTTGAAAAACTATGTCTTTATTTGCTTTTCAGAATCGCCATTTTTAATTAGCATAAAAATCTGGAAAACTAATTTTCAACTCGATTTTCGCAAATTTTAACGAAAATTTACGAAAATCCGGTCAAAATTTTTTTTTCCAACTTTTTTTAACTTTTAATGCAGTTTTTTAATACGAAAATTATCCAGAAGATTGGTGTAAAACTTTTCAAAATCGGCTCAAAGATGCCCAATTTAGAGCTTATAGAACATTGGTAAAATCCTTCAAAAGGACAACGGACAAATCCTTTGAAGGACCCTCTACTTCAGAGGACTCCAATTCAGTCAAATCTCGTCCGATTTTGAAAAACTTTGTCTTTATTTGCTTTTTGGAATCGGCATTTTTAATTAGCATAAAAATCTGGAAAACTAATTTTCAACTCGATTTTCGCAAATTTTAACGATGGTTACACTGCAAAAATTTACGAAAATCCGGTCAAAATTTTTTTCCAACTTTTTTCAACTTTTAACGCAGTTTTTTAATACGGAAATTATCCAGAAGATTGATGTAAAACTTTTCCAAATCGGCCAAAATATGGCCAACTTAGAGCCTTTAGAAGATTGGTAAAATCCTTGAAAAGAAGGACGAGAAATCCTTTGAAGGAACCTCTACTTCAGAGGGCTCCAATTCAGTCAAATCTCGTCCGATTTTGAAAAACTATGTCTTTATATGCTTTTTGGAATCGGCATTTTTAATTAGCATAAAAATCTGGAAAACTAATTTTCAACTCGATTTTCGCAAATTTTAACGATGGTTACACTGCGAAAATTTACAAAAATCCGGTGAAAATTTTTTTCCCAACATTTTTCAACTTTTAATGCAGTTTTTTAATAAGAAAATTATCCAGAAGATTGGTGTAAAACTTTTCCAAATCGGCCAAAAGAAGCCCAATTTAGAGCTTATAGAACATTGGTAAAATCCTTCAAAAGGACAACGGACAAATCCTTCAAAGGAACCTCTACTTCAGAGGGCTCCAATTCAGTCAAATCTCGTCTGATTTTGAAAAATTATGTCTTTATTTGCTTTTCAGAATCGCCACTTTTAATTAGCATTAAAATCTGGAAAACTTATTTAAATATAAGAAAATTCATTTAATATGAAGAAAATATTATATAATATAAGTAAAAATTTATATTCAATTAATGAGGATTTCGTCGGAGTCTGATTTTATGAAATATATCTTATTGGTAGAGGGTGTACTCCAAGTGGGCAGGGACGACTTGCTTACTTCATTTTGTACAATTTTTGCTTCAAGTTTAAAAAATTGTTTAGCAATAAAGATCACTTTATATGGTATCAACAGTGGTTCGATCGATTTAAATTTGCTTGATGCTCAGAAAGTTGATTTTTTTTTGTAAGATTTTATGAGCGAAAAATTTGGAAGATATCTTAGCCATTTAAATTCAAAAAGTTTTCTATTAATAGTGGAATTTTCTGTTTTTCTTACAAACCTCTGGGCAAAAGCAATGACAATGACTTAAGTATATAGAACTAGAAATAATCTAAGAAGTAGTAAATTCTCTAAAAAATAAAGAAAAAAATTCACTCTAGTTTAAGAAACAAAACGAATAATTCTCTTTCTCAACTCAGGTCTGCAATAATATAATAGCAGATCATTTAAAGCTATAGATATTTATCCTATTCACAATAATTGATAGAAAGAGAAAACAGAAAATTGATTTAAAATCTTTTCACAGTTTGCTTTTAACTAAAGAGAGACCTTTCAGTGTATAGATATTGAAAATTAATTGATTACATTTAAGTTTCATTCTCTCTATATCTCAATCTCTTCAAGTTTCTCTCTTTTTCTCTATCTTTGTTAATTATTTGCTCAGTTTGGTTTGGTTTAATGTCTCTTGTTGTATTTACTCTTTTTTTTCTGTTTTTCTTTTTTTTTATTTGCGAAAACATGTTGAAAAGCAAAACTTGGTCAATTAATTTTACAGCAAATAAAGCAATAGGAAAAGTATAAAAAGTGAAAAACAAGTATTAAAAAAAAAGTGCCGCCTGATGATGACCACTTGAAATAGTTTTTGTTTTTGTGTTCTTCTTTTCTTTGTTTTTATTTTCATCCTCCTCTTACGCCTCCTCTTGTAATGACAGTTTCCTGTTGCGTACACAAGCAACAAGGACTTCAATTCTGGTAGGAGGCAATCCTGGTGTTGTCATCATTTGTAGAAAATCCGTTATCCATTTTTCCCCTTTTCTCATGCTTTTCCTATATTTATTTGTTTTTTCATTCTGTCTCTGTTATCTTTTCTCCCTGTCTCGCTCTCTCTCTCTCTCTCTCTCTATACTATCAAGCAACAAGTTTATTTTTGTTGTCTAAGCTCCTCCTTCTCATGTATCGTCTAACTGACTAGCCAAACTGGGCCATTCCCATTGAATTAAATGCGGTTTGAAACCGCATACTTAAGTTTCTAACCAATAATAAATAGTTGAACAAGTCCAAAGGACGTGCCTTGAATGCCTAAAAAGAATATGACCAAAACACCAAAAAAAAAAAAAAAAAAAAAAAAAACGAGACGACGTCAACAATTTGCTGAGTCTTTAATGAAATAAAATAAAAATAAAATAAAAATTTCATCATATTTACGATCTCATTTTGGCAAAACAATTTCAAAAATATTAAAACTAAAACATTAAAGTGATAAAAAAAATGAGTAAAATAATATTATTTAAATATTAAAAAATATTCAAATTGATATGAAAAAGTGGTAAAAAAAAAAATATTATAAAATGTTGTGTCTTCTTCGAAATTTAAAAGAACATATATATTTTTCTGAAATAAATCAACTTTAAATGATAAATTTTTTGTTGTAAAATATTTTTCTTAAATAAACAACATTAAAGTTTAAATTTATGTGATTAATTCTTTGTTGTAAAATATTTTTCTTAAATAAATAAAGATTTAGCTTAGATTATTTTTTGTTGGTAAATATTTTTATTCAATAAGTCTATGCGAATAATACTTTAAGGTAAAATATGTTTTTTAACTAAATAAAGTTTTCGGTTTGTTTTAAATATTTTTTGAAAATTATTTAAGCTTTAGATTTCTTAAAAAATATATTTCTGAAATAAATAAAATTTAAATGTTAAATTTATATAATTTCTTAATTTAAACAAAGAAACTAAGCAAAGTAAGCTACGAATTCAATGAGTTGGATTAATGTACGAATGATTTACATATATAAATTGATCTTTAATCTAATTTTTATTATTCTTGCCACTTAAACTAATATTAACGAGCATTTCAAATTTATGTATCGAATATATAGTAATATGTAGTTAAAGACTTAAAAGTGGCTTAAACAGTTTATTCTAAAATTCTCTTTACAGGCATATTAGCAAAGATTTATTTATGCCCAAAGTGTACTTTAGTTTCGATAATTTCCTATTCACATTTCATTTGCATTTCTTCTCTAACTCTTATACATAGTATATTCTTCTTTATACACATTTACTTTTAATATGTTTACTTTTGAGTTTCATATTTTATATTTTATTATTGTTGGTCATTCAATGTTTTGCAAATGTTTAAATTTTGTTTACAATTGAAACAAACTTGTCGAACTACTCGTATAATATTTGCCCAAAGGGGGTGGCGAGATTCTGGTACTTGTATTTATATATGTTTTATGTGTGTCTCTGTGTCTGTGTGTGGCTGCAATTTCAAGATGTTGATAGCTAAAATGATAAATCCAATCCATGAGATACATTTGACATTTGACATGGGCTTAAGGCGCCAAAGCTTTAAAAGGCAACAATACAATTCTCTGGCATTGCCCCCTTTACATTAATCAAAGTGCGTGTGTGTGTCTAAGAGATTGTTAGTGTAAGTGTGTGTGTGTGTGTGTGTGTGTGTATATATGTGCAAATGTCACGCCCCCACTTCGTTTGCCCTTCGGGCCATAAAAGCTGAGATGAATTTTATTGGTAAACAGGCCACACACACAAACTTTATTGGCACATAATTTGTGAGCAATGGATGACCAAAGAGAAGCAAAAAATCCAAAAAAAAAAAAAAAAAAAAAAAAAAACAGAAACAGAAACAGAAATATAAAAACAAAAGAACGAATTGTTGTTAAGTATGTCGTGGCCAAAAGCCATCAAAGCCATAACAAAATAGCAACGGAAACGGAAATGCACACGCACACATAGACACACAGTTATACACACATACACACAATGTTAAACTAAAGATAGATAGGAAGACAGACATTCAAAACGGATGCAAAGTACAAAAAGAAACAAAACTGATGCTTAAAGAGGGAGAGAGAGAGAGAGAGAGAGAGATAAAGATAGAGTGAGAGATACATACTCTTCTGTTCCAGATGCCGGATGCCCACTTAAGTTCTCCATTCCCAACCAACATAATTCTCATCATCCATACCCCAAATGCCTTCAATAGTCCAAGGCAAATAATTTTATACAATCAACACTCAAAAGTTTAAATACAAAAACCTCAAAAAAAAATAAAAAAAGACACTCACAATAACGAAAAAAAAAAGATTATGAATAGAGCCAAAAAGGACGATACCTTTGACTGAACTTTATTAAATCCCTGTTTTATTTTTTTTTTTTATTTTGTTTTTCTTTGTTACCTTAGAAATTATGGTAAAGAGGAAATTTTTTTGTTTTTGCCTACAGACAGAATTTTATGCTGATCTACAACAAAAAGAAACACATAGACATATAGATACACATATACATATATATAATTTTAGCTAACGCTAAAAGCATTTGCCAACGAAAAGCCGCTGAAAATCTGATTCCTGACCATGCCCATTAAATGGTACACGGAAAAAATTGTAAACACTCTGTAGAGTAATTTCTAACCCGCCCACTGTTTCAATATAACCCATACCATTCTATAAAGGACCTGCCCATTGCCATTTGGGCTTTTTCGACTGCGAAAAGGCTTAGCTAATGACAATTTAAGGATTTTGTGATTTTGTGTTATTTACATAAATTTACTTGCCCAACCTTAGCGGAAGGAGTCTGCCTGCCTGTATGTTGTGTCCTTAAATACATATACATATGCACATGTATATGTATAGGTAAGTGTATGTCGCAGGATATAGAAATCTCTGCCAGTTGCTAAACATCATAAAAATTTTTTACTAAATCAAGAAGGAAAGAATAAAGTAAATACAACAATAAAAAAAAAGTAGGAAGAAAATCAAAAGAAATGACCTTCATTTTTGAAACACGAATCTTTTAATACCCTTACATTTGATTTAATTTGTATAGGTATTAACATCTATATATGTATATGTATATATAAATTGATTAATAAAAATATCGTAAAACTGAAATCTTATTCTCAATCTATTTCTTTGGTTTCAATTTATGTCACTTTCTTTTCTATTGTTTTATTTTGTTAACTTTATTTTTGTAATATCATTTATAACTATCACATTTTTTTTGAATAAAATAAGTTTATACATACATAGTATAAAAGTTTGAAAATAATAATTATTTTCGATCTCTGATTAAAACTTATTTTAAAAGCAAAATTAAACTTTTAGCAATTAAAAAAACAAATATAAGAATTAATTCTTATTAGATTTAATTTTGGTATTTTCGCTTTATTTATGTGAATATAAATCGGACAAAAGTTTTGATGGACTTAAACTGGTTTTAAATAATGCAAAACTATATTAATTAATGTCTCAAAAGATATTAAAGATCATATATATATAGACAGACAGAGAACCCGCACAAACAAATATCAGAAATATATTGCTATTAATGATATACTATATAATGAGAATATCCTATTTATATATATATATATGGTATCTTAAAGAAAAAGATTTTGAAATATTGTGTCTTTGAATAAGCCCAACAAGTTGAAATATTTTTCAGATTTTGCAGATATTTTCTTAAAAAATGTTTTACACACAACATTTTTCTCTATTACCAAAAAAATATAGCTCATAAAAAAGAAAAGCTTTTAAACTAATTGATTAAAATATGATATATGTATATATACTTATTTCATATTAATGAAGATCATACCTAGTATATATTTTAAAGATTAAAATATATATATATATATATAAATTTGTATGTATGTTATATAATTTATTTAATATTATTTTTCAACAAGTTAGAGTATTTTGCATCATCATCAGCCAAGCGGTAGACGATGATAAAAACACAACACAACACTTACACACACACCCACACACACACATTCACACACACGGATTTTTCACATAAGCCTTAATGTTATCACACACATACACACATACACACACATATATATAGGTTTTGGAGGCCGCTGCAAAACAAAAATGAAATAAAGGCAAAAAAAAAAAACAGAAGAAGGCAAAAAAAAGTCACACCTTGGTGACATATGCCAACTTAGTTACTACAATGACATGCAAAACCCCAAACAGTATAACCCCCCCCTCTTCTTCACCCATCATCCATCCACCCAAAAAAAGAGAAAAAAAAAGAAAAGGAAGAAAAAAACAGGCGATGGGGACACGGACCCTCTAAACGTGATTCACGCACACAATTTTGTTGTTGTTATTGTTGTGTTGTTGCTGTTGTTGTTCTTGTAGTTGTTGTTGTTGTTGCTGTCTGCTGATGATGCGCTATGGGAAATGTCGGCGAGTCTGTGGAATCTACATAATATAATCGAGAATAACAATTTTTAGGTAAATGGTAAAATGAAAATGGAATACAGGAAAAACAAAAAAAAAAACACACACACACAACTTGAAAAGATTAGGAAACTGTTAAAAAAAAAAAAAACTAAAAATAAATAAATGAGTGGAGCATAATGAAAACAATTTTCTTTCTTAACATGGAAAAACGATTTCAGATTGATTTTCAAATTTTCAGATAAATTTTAAATTAAACCGAAAGATTTTAAAGTTAATAGAAAGTTAAAAGTTATATACATATATGTATATATCAAATATAGTGTTAAAAGTTCCTTAAATGTTTGTTAAAAATTTCTCACAATGGAATACTAAAAATTAACAAAATAATATAGTTTTTTTTTTTTTTAATTGTTGAAGCAATTAATAACTAAAACAATTATAAAAGATTTTCTTAAAAAACGTTATATTAAATCTAAATCAGTTTTTTTATTATTAAGCTAAGAACTTTCAATTTAAGAACTAAAATTAATTTTATAAGACATTTTTGTATGATATCTTTTATGATATAGTCGTACGTTTATTTGAGTGATATTTGCCAGAAATCCTTAGTATATATATATACATACGTAATTAAAGAAAACTTGGAGAATTTTCAAAATATGTCAGAAAACTGTTCCGTTCCATTTTATAATATAGTTAATCGATACTTATAGAACTTCAATTAAACATTAATCATACACAAAAAATTTCAACAGTTTAAGACTTAAAGAAGATATTTATATACATTTATACATACTTCATGTAGTCAAGGATACCTCATTACATGTCCTTATTTCTAAAGGGTATTAAATATGACTTACAATTACTTTTTTGGCCACTTAAAACATTTTATGTATTTAGACGAGTTATTAAATGAAATGCACAAGAATTCCAAGTATGTTGGGCCAATTCAATTAACATTTCGGATATTAAATAAGAATTTTGCCTGAATGCCGCACGGATTGGCACCTATTTGTAACATTTCTTGACCTTGTGAGTTGCCTTTTATTTATTTTTTTTTTTTTTATTATTGTTTTCTTTGTTGTTTATTCAAATTATTTCATTTTTATTTTGTGGTTGGCCTTTGGTATTCCTTTTTTTCTTTATTTTTTGACTTGATTTGTGTTTTTGTATGGTTTTTTGCTTGGCTTTTTGTTTTATTAGGGGTCAAAACATTTTTAGTGGGGAATAGGTAAAAGGGGAGGGTTTGGTGGAGTGAGGGGAGGTCCAGCTATGAGGCACCAGTCATCCCAGGGGCAATGTCGTGCTTGACAAACATTTTCATTTTGAGGGATTTCTGAAATGTGTTTTTGTGTTGTTGTTTGTTTATGTTTTTGGTTTTTGTTTTATATTTTTTTTTTGGCAACTGCACTCAATTTTTATTACCACTCGCATTTCATTTAGTTTTGTATCGTTTGTTGTTCTTTTTGTTGTTCGGGTCTAGGCAATAACGTATTGCCCCATGACCAGGACCATCAGTAGATATTACCATGCCCGGATATTCCCTACTCTCATCGCTCTCATCTTTAGTCAGTCTCTTTATTCCCATTCTATGGACCAGTGTTATAATTTCATTTGCGGCTTTTTTCGGACTCTGGTTACATTTACATTTTTATTTCCTCTTGGACACCCTTGGCGACAGTTGTTTGCTGTTTGTCCTCTGTTTGTGTTTCGCTTTTTTTATGGCTCTTTTCTTTTTGTTTGGCTCTGATTTTGAATGAGAATGCGGCCGCATTTCAATATCATTGGAATGACAAGGATGGTGAAGCTGCGTGACATTTATACGAATTGCATAGTTAGCATTTAACTAAGTCGGTAACTAGTTAACTCCCCGATTTCTACACGTTTTCGCATCCTTCAAAGATATCTTTTACGATTCGGATGGCATTTTAATCATACAAAAATAAGAAACTGCAGCCACACTTTTTTTGTACAGAATAACCAAAAAGCTTCATTTTCTTGACTTTTTTAAAATAAGTCAAGTATGTAATGTTATTTAGGGTCGTTCTTTATTAAAGAAAATTAATGATTCAGTCGATGGTTTTTATTTCGGTTGCTTGGTTATCTTTGTCAAGGATTCTTTGGCATTGTTGTCATATAAATTTGCAGTCATACTTATTTAAAGGATATTTTCCTTTTGCCTCATTTCATTTTTGGTTCGCTTAACTGAGTTTAAAGTACTTCCTTTTGGCACTTAAAGGACCCTTCAGGACATTGAGAACGCATCGCATTCTGTTTGTCCCGGAATGCTGTTGTGCAGCTCGAGGTCTTTGGTGGCGTCAAATTTATGGTCCTTGCCACATTCCCATCCCCACATCCAACAAGACAGAGACAGAGTCATAGTGTATAAAAGAGATAGAGATAGAATGAAAAGTCAAGAGTATGCACACAACTGTCCATATTTTGTTTTCATTTTTTGTGTTCGTTGTCAAAAGGGCAAAAACATCAAATGGATTTCTATTTTTTCCAATTTGTTTTTTTTTGGCGAGCGGCAGTACTAAGTGCCAACAGTTTGCCCTAGGGCGTGGCATTATTCACTAAAACCAAAATGCATAAAAACCAGATACCAGTAAGTAACAAATCATTTTAGCCAATTGACCTTGAACAAAAAAAAAAAAAATACTAATGCATCACTGCAATACGATTTCAACACATTGTAATTAGCCAAGAAGACAAGATGTGGGACTGCACTTCATTTATGGTTGATATGAATGAATGAAATGAATATTTTAGAGATTTTATGCATTTTGCAAATGGCATATGACCACAAATGGAGCAATAACAATATTCATATACATACATACATACATGTGCAATTATATGTATATATGTATGTATATATGTATCAAGAGTTATATATATGTATATGTATAGATCTTTGTATGAAAATACATTTTAAATGCAACAAAGCAAATGTTTTCAGGCGTTGTTGGGCCTCTGCCTCTGACGGTTTACAAATTGGAAACAAAAAAGAAATAAAACTGTAAACGAAATCATAAAGCAATTTAACATGCGAAGGTCTATTTTTCTTTTTCTGTTTCGTTTTTTTTTTTTCGAGTTCTCAAACTTTTTAAATGTGCTGCAAAAGCAAACAAATTCAGAAATGTGGAAACCCCGATGTGCAGTGTTGGTAAACAACTAGTAAACATTTGTCTAAATCACAATGAAACTTAACATATTTCTAATATTATATCAAATTTGAAATACCCTGAAATAATAAAAATTGACACACGAGGAAAGGAAGGATAACCTTTGCTAAAATTTACTTTTCTTTAGAGATGAAATGTGAGTTCTTTTAGAGTCGTAAACAATATCCTTGGAATGAGAAATACGCCACTATGGATCCCATGAAAATTTGCTTCAACAAGGTGGATTTTTTTTTTAAAACGAAAATGTTTTGGATCAGAAATATTTACTTCTCATTGTGGTAGATAAAGAGTGAAATCTTGATCCAAAATAGGAAAAACTTTTATCTGTTATTATCAAAAAATTATTTAACTTTTGCCCTTTTCTGGCATATAATCCCAGAATTAAATTAGTTTTTCCTCGAAAAAGTACAGAAAACGCAATTGAATAAACTTTGATTCATGAGACTAAATTATTACATCCTATTTGGGGGTAAAAACAAATTTTTTTTAATTTTTACTTGTAAGTTCTTAAGTGTTACATGGAAATCAACAACTTGAAATGAGAACACGAAAAATTGTAATATAATTGTTGTGTGACTTACCGTGTTTTTGTTAAATTCACTTTAATATGATTTAATTTTAAAATATCTTAAGTTTGTTTTAATTGAAATGAATTCAATTGCCACTTCATGTCATAAGTTAACACAGAAATGAAAAAAATACAAAAAATGTTTACAAATTACTGATGTTCAAAATCTGTTGACCGTTACGGCCGTTACAGGCAAACAGAATGCAAGAATTTCAAATAACTCGCGTCGGCGATACGTTTGCTTTTTATGTCGTTCTTTTTAATGTTTGTTGGTCCTTGCGCTATGGTACTGTTAGTCTAGCGTACGCTGGCGTTGTCGATGCTGAACTGCTACTTGTTGGCATTCGCCATTCTCGATGGAGCCGCAGAGATGCCAAAGAAGGCAAAAACAACGCAACACAAACACACGCACTACACACACACACGCACACACACACACACAGGGAGAGAAGGAAAACAGTAGGGAAAGGACGAATGAAAGGAGAAACGACTGCGCAGCAGCCGTTAGACTTACCGCTGATTTTTGCTTTGGTTGCCAACAATAACGATGCTGTGGCACACGAGCAACATGTTTCATTTCGTGTTCAACTTCGTGTGGCTTCCTTTAACCGTTTCAGTACCCGTTGGAGGGATTTATTGAAGCGGCGAATTCATTGTGCAGCACAATGTCCACTGGGTTAAAAACTTTGCAGACATAAACTCTCACTGCAAAAGCCGGCAAAAAGCTTTCGGTTGATTGTGGGAGTCTGGGGTACATGATGCGCGACATTCAAAATATGCAATTAAAATTCATGACATACTTTTTGGCTTCCCTGCAGCTGATAAATTTATTATTCAAAACGCGTATTCACTCACTCACACACACACAAGTTGGAAATATATTAGGAAAAAGTTGAAGGAACATGCAACAGGGATTTTTGCTCAATCAGATTAGGGCATGCCCTCTGGGAAGGAAAACACGAGCATTGCTTGTCAACAACAAAAATCTAATAATGTTGAAAATGCTCAAAATGTTTCTCCAGAATCCAACGATTATTTTTTGCTACTTTTATGTCAAATTTACTTTTTGATTCTAGTTTATGCCATGAAATTATAACACTTTCAAAGCTAGCGCCAAGTTGCTTAAATCTAGCACC
This sequence comes from Drosophila sturtevanti, assembly GCA_018150375.1. NCBI lineage: Eukaryota > Metazoa > Arthropoda > Insecta > Diptera > Drosophilidae > Drosophila > Drosophila sturtevanti. Next base: position 11,168,770 of record JAECWJ010000686.1, on the reverse strand, counting down.
ATCTAAATAGTGTTGCTAAATGTGGAAAGTTCACAAAATGGCAACTCACCACAACGAAAGCGCCACCGGGCAAATGGTAATCGAGTATCAATCGATTGTCGACATCCGTTAATCAAAAATATGTCCCAAGGAGAGGATCTGCGGGATTGGTCCATGTCCAACAGATTTCTGGCCGAAGCAGAGCATGAAAACTATGTCAATCATAATTTGGAAATTGCCCGTCGGTCGGCGGCGGATAGAAGGTCTTCATCAGCCTTTAGCATTGAACAGAATGCCATTGATGCGGCCATAGCACGACATGGGCTCGGAATGGTTATCACATCTTCACATTCGACCACGTCCCCGTCAACAGTCTCTTCATCGTGTTCGACGTCAAGCAGCAGCACAACAAAATCGGCCAGCAAGGACGAGGAGAATGAAGTAATGCAACCGCCCCCAGTGCGCCGCCAACGTATGGATGCGATGCAACCAAATGCAGCAGCAACACCACCACCAGGAGAAACGACAACAGCAGCCAGTTATCTGACTTATGTCTATTCCGGTTCCTATCAAAATGCTGCCAACTCCAATAATAATAACAACGATCAGGATATAGACCTTAACGAATTGGCCATTAAGAAGACCATCGACAATCTCGGACTTCGACGTACCTTTTAGATATAGAATTTAAGTAAATTTTATAGTTTCATTTGAGGATATGTATGTGTTTATGTATCAACTGTAAATAACGATAACTCCATTGTCTGTATATAAAGCATTTAACATTTAGTTAGAACTGTTTTTGTTTTCTTTTTTTCTGTTTTGACAAAATTTATGTATACCCAGAAATCCTAACAAAAAGAACCAGATATATGATCGGTGTAAGCTATAAATCGAGTTGTAGCAATTACCAAATAAATAATCTTATCTTCATGTTACTCATCAGCATTAATACTTAAATCGTTCAGTTCTTATAAACCTATAATCATAAGAAAATAAAAGATCTACATATATATACTATCGCTGAATTTCAGTGTTCAAAATCTAAATAATAAATTGCCATTTCTATTTATCTCTTATAGAGAGTTATGAGATGAATTGAAGGACTGTAAAAATAAGTTAATCTTCTGTCTATATAGTAAAATTTGATTTTTGATTTGCATCTATATTTATATAGAAATAATTTTTATTTCAATTGAACAAAAAAATAATTTAATTTTGCATTTAACATATAAGAATTTCTTTATTTTGTTCGGACAACATTTAATTTGTTTACCATTTGTGCCCGTCCTTTTATTTAAAAATTACAATTTGACTTTCGTTTTTGTTCTTCTTTTATTCGTTTTTCGTGTTGTTGTGTTGTTTTCTTTCTTTTCTTTTTTTTTTTTTTTGTTTTTCGTTTTTCTCTTTCGTTTTTAAGGTAAAGGCGAATCAAATTAAATTTGAAATAAACCAAAATTAAAGCAAAGGAAACATAATACTTCAAGTGAGATTATTGCACAAAATCGGGCAAATTAAGGAAACTAATTATAAATAAGTATAAGGCGAAAATTAATAATAATCATAATAATAATAAACAAATTAATTAAAATTAATTAATTAGCAAAACTATATTGGAAATATCTGTGCGTCGCATGCCACGAATATTCGATTGAATGTTCCGAGTACAAATGTCTTTGACTAACAAGCGTGTAAATCATATACATATGTATGTATATATATATATATATATGTGTCTATGTATAATAATCGAGCATAATACATACATATACTATATACTATACATATATATATATATGTAGAGTATATGATAAGAGTGCAGCCAAATAGTTCATTTATATCAATTTCGATAATCATTTTCATTTCGATATTGAAATGTGAACTATTTGTTTGACAACTCCTGACTAACATGTACACAAGAGAAGGGGGGGCGGTTCGGATAAAGCTGCAATAAGCCTGACTACAAAAAAAGCAAGCATATATATACATATACATATATATATAGATAGATATATGTATATATATATTATTTTTGTTAATTTCTTATGCCATAAGCAACTGCGGCTGCTGCTCTTCATGAAGTCCTCCTGCATCAGCATCCAAAGATTTATTCGATTTAAATATGAAATTATTATCGCTAGATCCTTGAGATTTAGAACTAGATGTCATATTGTATAGCTCATCGAGATCCTGACTGCGTCTATAACTATAAAAGATACAAACATGTAAGGATCATTATGATCAATATGATTCTAATATCACTTACGTGCTCACTGGTCTGCTATTGTAGGTGGACATGGCCGGACTGGCTGGATTATTACTATTGTTGCTCTGGCTATCATTGTCACCTTCTTGATTATATAGATCGCAATTATCCAAATATTCGGAACGCAAATAGGTATCCAAATCATTTTCATCATCATCATTATCTACATAATCATGCTCATTATCCTGATCCTGTTGTGATTCCACCATGCATAGCCATTGCGAATTGTGATTACGGAATTTCTCCAGCTAATTTAAAGAGGAATATATAAAGTTCTGATCAAGTGCTCCCTCAGTGTGTGTATATATCTTACCTTTATACGTTTCGCCCATTCGGTGTCAGTGATGGCTATTATATCCAGACAATAGTCACAGACTTTGCGTATCTCTTCATTTTTATCATGCATCAGATCTATAAGATAGGCTGGTGATTCCGTCTCCTTGATCATATATTCACGTGTGCTCTCATGACGCAATATCTGCTGGAACACGTAGATTATCTGAAGAACTATTTCATCATCCTCTTGCTTGGCCTTTAACAATTCGATAAGTGAGATAACCACTTTGGCCCGACAGAAGAGTAGGGCACAAAGTTCATCACAGGCACATGTGCCAAGAAATACAATTGTGTCCAATACCAAATCATCGAGACGAGCACATGGCACCAATAGTTCACGTATCCATGGTATCAATTGGAAATTTTGTAATATTTGTGAATAATCCAAATCGGTTAATGCCAAATTACCCAAAATGCCAAGACATTCAACAATAAATGATTCATCATCACAAATGGTCAGGATGCGTGCCAAATCTCCAACATAATCGATAAATTGCAATTGGAGTGACTCATGCTGTGAGAGATTGCGTAACAATTTCATAAGCAGGGCATCCTGATATTTAAATGCTCTATCCATTAGACTATGCAATCGTTGATTCTCAACCATTATCTGGGCATTGCGACGATTCAATGAGAGATTAATGCACAAAGCTATTAAATCCAAATCAACTTTAACATTCAAATTCAAGATGATGGCATCGGTGGCCATTTGTACACATTCGGTTTGGGTAAACATGGCCTTTACCTTATCATCAAGACTCATATGATATAGTATCTTAACCGCTATGCCATGATGTTTCTCATCATTGATGAACATCACCAGAATGGGCAAATAACCGGCTGCAATCATTTTGCGACGCAAACCACCATCGAAGGAGAGATTGAATACCAATTTAAGGGTGACCTGCACCAGATCCGTGTGTGAGCTTTGAAATAAACGTGGCAATTTGGCCACAATATTTAATGCACACATCTCATCTTTGTTGTCGCCCACTATCGATAGCTTCTTAAGGAACGTGCTGACCAGCATCAATAGATCAATATTTTGGCGATCCAGCGCCTTAACCAACATCTTGACAATATGCTTACGTCTCATCTTCTCCTCTAGCTTAACATTCTCGGCCATATTTAGTAGCAAATAGAAAGCAACTCGCAATAATTGTTCTTGCTTCTTGGCAAAGATTTTCAATTGCTTATTGAGACGATCGATTTCCTCTTTCTTTACCTTTGGATCGTTGCGGTCTAATGATTCATTGCTCTGAGCTTTAAATTCAGCTGGAATAGCAACTGCGTTAGCTGAATCACCGCCAGCACCAGCACAGAGAGCATCATGATAGCTGCTATTAAGAATTTGACTTTTAATCAATGATGATGACATCGAACCATGAAAACTGCTCCAATTTCCCGATTTTGGGCGTTGTTTAAGCTCTGGTATACGTCGACGTGGCGGCTCCATCTATGGTTTAAATAGAAAAAGAAGGTGGGATTGGTATTTAGATTGCAACAATTGCCATTAAATGGCAAATAAGTATACATATATAATGATATTCGCTTTTCTTTTCATCCAAGACACTTAGAGATTAATCTTTAAATTCATTTTTTCTAGGAAAATTAACTAAAATTCTTTTCTTTTCTTTTTGTTTTGTTTACAAATGAATTTTTTAATTACCTCTTTGGGCTTCTCCTCATTCATTATATCCAAGAAATCATCGGTACTACGATTTAATTTCTCCTTACTGGCCTTAGCCGATTGCGGAGTGGAACCATTTGGTTGCTTACGTACATCCAATTCATTTCGCATGGTCTCGTAGCGCCGCAATTCATAGTCGATCACATCCATGCAAAGCGATCCGATCTATATTAAAAGGAAATTCGTATTCAATATTTCACTTACATATATCAAGAATATATATTGTTAATACAATTACCTTATATTGGACAATAAGAGGATGAAATTTTGTATAGGTGGAGAAACAGAAGAATATATAAATAATGTTGGTGGATAGATCCAAACTTTTACGCCAATCCTCGCGCAGGACTCGTGATAAAGCGCTAAGACATGCCTCTGCAAAAGGAAAAAAATAAACATTACTTATTAAATTTATCCAATTATATTAAATAGTGATTCTTACCATTCTTTTCAAGCTCTTCAAGATTATCGGGATTACGTGCCATTTGTAGAATCATGGCTGAACCTCGAATTCGTTCACCCAGCTCCTCATATAATAGCTCCACATATTCATCAATATGATTGATGGATACATCTGGTGTGGATGTAGCAGCAGTTAGATTATTTGATCCAGTGCTAGCACCAACATTTGCTGATGAGCCACCACTTCCAGTGCTACTTGACATGGCAGCCACACTGCTATGAGATCGTGCCGATGATCGGGTATGAGAATTGTGCAATGCAGCCGATCTCCGGCTATGTGTATTATTATCCGCTATATCTGAAATGCAATTAATATTTTATTATAGAATTGAATTTTTTTTTTTTTTTTTTGATTTCACAATCCTTACCATTGCTGGCATTATCTTTGCGATTCTTTAAATAAAATATTATCTGTTCCACATCATTCAATTGAGATTTATGGATAAGATCGCATTTCTCCACCACCTCACGGGCCAAAGCAGCTGGATCTGTTTTAGCATTTAACGAACGCAATCGTATAATCTTCTGGCAATGCTGCAAACAAATAAAAGTCAATTAAAAGCCATTTAATTAACCAATTAGAAACAGTTTAAAAGAACCCCCTTTACCCTCCCTTCCCCCCAACAGCTTTCAAAACTAACGATTACTGTGATGGACTTCCATAAGTGACCATATCGGATTTCATATAGTGGAATATAATATTCAATGCCATGTGGTACAATTTTTTATCTATGAAAAAAAAATATAATACTAATAGGTATATCAATTATTAATCAAGATACTTAGGTGAGTCTTACTAAACGTATTACTTTCACGAATTATTTAATTGGTTAGGCTAATGGATACTCTTTTTATATCGTATCTAACCCTTTTACACTATTAATAATCTCTTGGGCGGACAGGCACCGTTGTACCATGTTTTGTCTGCTCATGGGAGGATATAATACACATATGTAGCTATAAAATGACTATTGCTTATCAATAATCCGGATGGGAGTGTTATCAGGCCAATATAGATGCCCCTTAAGGTGAGGTTTCACTGTAAAACAAACTATTTTCTATAGCTATAAGATATAGTCCTCCAATCAGGACACTTCCGACATATAACAAAGCCTATACTCTTGAATTAAGAAACTCAGTATATAAAATATATAGTCTTTCTTTACTGTATTTCGAATCTCTAATAAAACTGAAAATACCCCATTTCCAAGGGTATATACTAAAAACAGCAAAATTAGAGTAAAAACAGACAATAAAATAAATCAAAAAAAAACCTCTTTAAGCCACAAGTCAAAACTCTCGACCCGTCATCGACCCCGTTCCGTTATTGATTTTTGTTTAAACAAAAGAGTGTGCATTTGTGTGTGTGTGTGTGTGTATGTGTGAGTGTGTTTGTTTGTGTATATGTTTGTACTGCCAGTTCAATGTCAGCACCTTCCTGCCATCCATCACCCCTTCCCCTGCCCCTTTCCCATTCCCATTAAATGTGATTCAGACCTTTTTCTCCTCGATCATAGGATTATTGGGCTCTCCAAAGACAGTGGCTTCCAGCTGATAGTTAACAATCAATGCCTTATCCGTGGGATGCGGCTCAATGGAACCACCTTTCCAGCGTCTGGAAAACACATACATGTATATATATGTATATAGAACATATACATATATATATATATGTATGTATATTATGTATATAGAACATATATATATATACATATATGTATGTATATATAAAATATAAAACATTTTTGTTATTTTGTTGGATCAATCATATAAATTTATGCGGGTCAATGACTAATAATGTATTCTCTCTCTCTCTCTCTCTTTCTCGCTCGCTCACATTCATGACGAAACCGAAAATGTGAAAAATCAATAAGAAAATTAAAGCAACAACTTAAATGTTTTGGCAAGGTGACTGAGTCTCAGATGAGTTTCCAGTTTGTGGTTGGTCATTTTGTATTTTAACTTTTGTGCTTTTGTTCTGTTTGCCACTTTAAACACCCACACACACATTCTCACACACATACACATATATAACGCATACGCACTTTTTAATGAACTTGGCATCATCATTTGTTTGCATTGTTGTTGTACAATTGGCCAAGAATTTGTTTTTGTTAATAACAAAAGTTAAGCCGCTGCTGCTGCTTGGAATTGTATGGCAAGGGGCGGGCGCAGACGGTACTGGTAATAATGTCGATGTCGGTGGAGTCGGAGTTGGAGCAGCAGCAGGTGCAGGAGCTGGGGCAGCAGAATCGAAGACTTCCTCTTGTTTTTGTTGTTGGTATTGATGGCGGAGTTGTTGTCGTTGTCGCGTATCGCCGGCAACGGCATTGATTATATAATATATATAATGAACAACAATTACGAATAGCACAAAGCCCGATAACAATTGAAAAAGAAACAACAAAACCAATTGCATGCGACTCCCCAGTTTATACAAAAAAAAATTTTTTTATTTTTTTTTGGGAGACGACAAGTGCAATGTTATGGTTCTGTAATGACTCTGTTAACTGTTATTTCTGTGAAGACTCATTTCCTTCTGTTAAGACTCTTTTCGAACTGCTAAAAGAACTTCTTTCGCATCTATAACAGCTCAATGTTAACTATTAACGATAACGATAATCGATAACCTTAAACTGTCTCACATCAAAAAATCAGCTGTTTACATACCTGTTGTTGTCATCTCTTTTAAAAACATTGTAAATCCTGATCCTTGATAGCCTCCAAAATGTTGGTAAAGATCATTCAAATGGGCGATAACCGAGTTGTTACATGTTTGGGGATAGATGAAGATGACGGTTTTCAATTTTATTGTCAAGATCAGGAATGCCAAAACTATGCCGAACATTTGTCCAAACCAGAGTTTGTAAATCGAATCAAGGTAACGTTTTGGGTTCTTACAAGAAGCAAACATTAAAAATAATTATGTCTTACAGAAGTTAAACAAGCGTGTGCAATTCCCCATTGATGCAGTACGTCAAACACTGACTAACAAAGATCCCTTTGAGGCCTTGCTGACTAAGACGGAAATCGAAGAAGCAGGATGCAAGCTTATAACTTTAAAGTATCGCATGGAGGCTACATCAGCACCATTTAAATGGGAGTGGCATATTAAAGCCATTGATAAAGCTAAAGTAAGAACTAAGCTAATTATAATTTCTCCTAATTGTTTTATTTGCTTACAGTTCTATCGGTTCATTGCATTAGATTCTATATCCAAAGCTTCACAATTATCCAGTCAATTGTCGATGCTGATGCATCTGCTGCAAAAAAAGGATATTGAGTTGAAACAGTATCGCATTGAAGGATCTCAGTTGCGTAGAAGTGAGTTACTGGTATTTTTTCCATATAAGCTAAAACTAATTTGCAATTTATTTCCCAATAGCAACTGTGGCCACAGAACCCTTTGACTTCGAAAACTTTAAGTTAGAGCATGATTTGCTCTTAACGGAAGCTGCTTCTTATAGTCAATTATCTGGAGTTTTCGACTCCACTTTGACAGATCACCAACAGAGTACTTTTTCACCATTACCCAAAGATGTCAAGCAAAAAATATCAACACCTGGATCCTCAGCTTCTACTTCGTCTTCATCTTCGACACCCAAGCAATCTATAAGTCCACGTAGCAGGTCGGTTTGCTAACTCATTACTTTTATGAGGGAAAATTTATATTTATTTATTATTTTGAATGTAGAAAACGAATGGCTTTGGAAAAGAGCACAAATCATTTGGAAAAGAAGGTACTGCAACGGCAGCGTGAACCACAACTACAGTATAAAGATACACAGAGTCAGGAGGAAAATTTGGATGATTGGTTTCAGGAAAATCCAAAGCACGCTAAAATGGAAAAACTCACAGAAGTAAAAGAGGAAATTCCAATGACACTTGAGCCAAGTATTAAACAAGAAGAGCAAGACAATTCGAATGAGTTAAATGATTTGCTAGCAATACTAGATCGCACAAGCAAAGCAAACGAGCAAATGTTAAAAGAAGCAAACAACAAAAAATAAAATTAATATTAAGCTGTTTTTTTTTTTATTATAAGTATAAATATGTTTATCTTTGTAAGATACACAATCCCAAAATTTATCTGAAGATATAGTTTAGCTTTTATTTGTATTTATATTTACTGACTCAACCTGTCAACCAATATGTGATATCGATAAGGAAAAAAAGTGGTGGACATGTCATCAAATTACTGAGAAATAGAAAATTTAATTTCTAATTACCATTTATCAGTTTATATCGTGTGGCCGTCATGCCCAAACGTTATTGTTGGTCTTTTCTATCCCTCGTATTATGTCAGGTGATAATTGTGACAGCACAATCTGCTCATGATGTCCGTATAATAAATGCAGAGCTGATGCCTCTGGTTCCCTATCAAGTATCAGTACGCCTTAAAAATATTGATGAACTTGATTTTGGAGCTGGACATATTTGTGGGGGCAGTCTGATCTCACAGCGTGTTGTACTATCAGCTGCACATTGTGTGGTCGAGTGAGTTTAAATTCAAATTAAACAATCCAGAACTAGTTAGATATAATAAGAATTTCTATCTATTTCGATTAGTACTCAGTCTAGTCCAATACGCTTTCGGACTGCTCCGGAGTTTCGTATGGTTATGGGCAATGTTGATCTCTATTTGCCCACTCCCTATGTATACAATGTTCTAAATTTGTTGTGGGAGCCAACATTTAATATAACTACACTTGTGAATGATATTGCTTTATTTTTTATGGATGGCAGTGTACCTTGGGGCCTAACTGCAGTCCATCCAATTGAATTGAATTTATATGCTGTGCCCAGTGGTACCATATGTCTAATTACCGGATGGGGTGTAACCCGAAGTGTAAGTTTAACAAATTGTTCGTATCTATCATTTATAACGAAATAAATAATATTAACTTTTGCATTTGGTTTTTGCTTGTTTACAGGGTTCTTCACAGGTGTCACCTTTGTTGATGGGTGCCCAGGTACCCATTGTCAGCAATTCAGTTTGTGCCAAGGCCTACGCAAATTTTCAGAATCTGACTATTACGGAGGGAATGTTATGTGCTAGCAATATGGAAATGGATAGTGCCGATGCCTGTCAGGGTGATTCAGGTGGACCACTGGTATGCAGCAATGGCACTTTAGCCGGCATTGTATCCTGGGGTAATGGTTGTGCTGAATATGGTTATCCTGGCATCTATACAAATATCTCTAATTATATTAAATTTATACAATATGTGAATTCAACATTTAATTATGGATATTATAAAACATCATCTAATGCTTCTTCAAAGGTGGTGGAAAAATGTATTACACTATTGCTGATGGCCATCATATTGGAAGGAATAGTGGAATAGTAGATAATAAAGTTAAACCAAATATAACCTTGCTTTAATTATTAGATACTTGAGTGCATAGTTAATCGCTGTTCGACTATTGATATCAAAATTATATTTTGCTTTGATTTTTTTTGCTTTCCTATTATTTCATACATTTTCAGTTTATTGTATATGACTAGCCCATATTGTTGCTCGAGGGCTTTGGCAACATTCAATTTACGCCCAATACCCATACACTCCTTTGATAAGATAAACCTCAATTTTGTTCGAATTAATAAAAGTCTTTTTAGTGGCCCGGTCACAGTCGCAGTCCAACTGGCCTCCTCGTTGGCAATAGTTTATTCGATATACATACATACATTAATTTTCGTGTGTAATATTGCTATTAAAACTTTAATTAATTTAAATCAAGATTCAATTTGTGTGTGCTCATCGTGTGTGTCTAGTTATTTTGTTTTTCGTTGTTTTTTTTTTGTTGTTGTTTTTCTGTGGTAATGTTTTTGTTGTGGACCAAAGTCTTGGTGGCTTCTTTTCTAGTTGCTCATGGTGCTACTACTGAATGTGAGTCATGAAGTGTTATTATTTTTATATATACATACATACATATATATTTTTTATACGAAGTGAAACCTATCTATCGTATGTCTGCCCTCCCTATCTGGGAACCCACCACTCCTACATATTTATTCTTTAGATAATAGATATGAGGAAGAAAACCAGCCAATTTTTTGGTATAACGATCAATTTTGGATAGCTACACTTAAAGAAATATTGAATAATTCAATTCGCAATATTGTAAAGATATACATATATTCTATAAAATCCTTCTACGTCTTAAAAGTAGATTTTTATCTGTGTTATATAAATTTGTTTTCAATGTTCAATTTGTTACTTCTTTAAATGGATTTTATAGCCAATCAGCAAACGGGAAAAATTGAACCTAAAATTGTGGGTGGGACCGCAATAAGTATTAGTCAGGCGCCGTATACGGTTTCGATACGGTTAACAGCAAATGATAGGCGCTCCTATGGTTCCGGGCATTTGTGTGGTGGTGTGATTATATCCCAACGATTAGTGGCTACAGCGGCACACTGTTGTTACAAGTAAGTTATCATAAAAATAATAATTTCTCGATTTATCCTATATGCATTTATTTATTCTATATTCTATATATATAGTTCCAATACAAATAAATATCGTACAGCCGGCGAATATGTTCTGGTAATGGGTAGCACATATTTGCGTAGCAGTGATGCAAATACAAGATCATATTATTTGCAAAAATTGATTATTCATAGTGATTATAATCAGTCATCCCTAACCGATGATATTGCATTAATGTTTATCAATGGCTATATACCCTGGAATTTGAATAACATAAAGGCTTTACCATTAAACGCAGTCGGTTTGAGCTCAGGAGAAAGTTGTGTGGTCACTGGATGGGGTTTCCTAACAGAGGTAATATAAAAGTTCTTTCTTGCTTTTTTTTTTTTCTTTTCTTGTATTTGTACCTGAATGTATATTAAATGAAGACTTATTATATTATAGGGTAGTGGCGCTTCTAGTAATACCCTACAATCAGCTACAGTTCCGATTGTCAGTTATACTCAATGCCGAGTAGCATATACCAATGTGCCGATATCACAAGTCTGTGCTGGATATATGAGTGGCGGTACTGATGCATGCCAGGGAGATTCTGGTGGTCCACTTGCATGCAATAACCAATTGGTGGGCATTGTCTCCTATGGGTATGGTTGTGCCAAAATGGGCTTTCCTGGTGTATATACAAATGTATCCTACTATCACAGCTGGATAGTTCAACAGAATAGTTCATTGAACTATACAGATTATCGAAATACTGGATTTACATTGTTACCACATTGCTTTGGTTTGTGGTTGATTTTATTGGCCATTGCATTGAATGTATATTGAATGTTAAATGATGTAAATATCATCTATTACATGTGTACCTATGTATGTGTAATTTATTGTTGTTTAGTTAATTACACAGTTAGTTAGATTTTCTTTGCATACTTTAGGGAACTGGTAAAATCAAATTACCATAACTTACATTGAATAAATATTTAAGACTTTAAATAATTTCCAGTGAATTAATTAACTGGAAAATTGTGTTAATTAACTTCATTCAATTTCATGTAAATTGATTTTATACTTCCCTAAAGTATGCTAAAGTGATAAAAAGATTTTAATAGAAATCATGGCTGTATGTATGTATGTATATTAACTGTAAATAAAATATATTTTATAACAATATAAACCATATCCCACTCCCAATATCAAAGCCTCTCGATAATATTTGAAAAATCTACTTATAACATTAACGTTAATTAACATGGAAAAAATAATCAAACAGAAAACAGAAAAAAAAAACAAAAAAAACAAAAATTTAATATTTTGTTTTCTTTATTTTTCATGTTTTTTAGTTTAAGATTTTTGGATTATTACTAAATTAATGATTACTTCCTTTACATTTTGATATGGGAAAATTGTTAGTTTTGTCCCTGTTCGTGCAATTTATTTTCTCCATTTGTCTGGCAGTTGAAGGGCAACGTAAGTTTCCATTTAAAGAGTTGGCCAACATCGAAATATCATTAACATCTATATCATAGGTAAATATATCATTCATCCGAAGGTAGTGGGTGGATATCCCGTCACCATCGATCAAATCCCATTTCAGGTATCAATAAGGTATCGAGAAGTCCAGGATGGTTCAGGGCATGTATGTGGTGGAGCGGTGATATCACAGCGCGCCGTCTTGTCGGCAGCCCATTGTTTTGTGTTGTGGGTGAACATATTTTTTCAATATATATATATATATATTTTTATTTTGGTTAGATCAAATAATATTTTGATATTTGATTTGTCTGCAGAAAAACACCGTTGGCATTGCGATATCGTGAAGCTAGCCTTTATATTGTTGTTGCTGGCGGTAGTCTTATTAATCAGGCTGATCAACATACCGTGGAATATCCTGTACAGCGAATAATCGGACACGAAAAGTATAATAAAACAACGTTGGAGAATGATATTGCTATGGTATTTCTAAATGGATATATACCATGGAAATCGAAAACAGTTAAAGCCGTATCTCTGCCCGAAACCCCGCCAGCTGAAGGTCAAATATGTTTAGTCAGTGGATGGGGCAAGATAAACAAGGTGGCTACTACCAAGAATCCATATTGAGTTCTTTACCATTTCTCCCTCTAGTTTTTTTTTTTGTTTCGTTTTTTTTATTATCCTGTTCTAGACAGATGACTCTAGCATATTGCAACAAGCTCCAGTACCCATTTTGAATAATCAAACATGCTCTGCCATTTACCTTTTGATTGCAATATCTCAAATGTGTGCCGGCTATGTTCAGGGCGGGATTGATGCCTGTAAAGGTGATTCGGGTGGACCATTAGTTTGCTCTGATAAATTATCAGGCATTGTATCCTGGGGTGTTGGCTGTGCGGATGCCGGTTATCCAGGCGTTTATACAAATGTTTCCTGTTATCTTGATTGGATAAGACAGATCAATCGCTCGTTTGATTATTCCATTTATTTGAGTCCACGTAATTTGGGCGTCAAGCGCCAAAGAAATAACAATCTACTACAAGTTATCTGGTTTCTACTCTTCTCTATCTATATACTTTGGTGCCGATTCAACGAATAAAATCGCCGTTAGTTTCAGATATCTAATCGTTAAAATTATCTATTGCACAACTTGATAGTTGAATAATGTCGGGAAAGGGGGTATACACTCACACACGTTGATCGGACATTTTAAATGACAGTTCAGTGGCATAATAGTATATAGGTACATATAATTAGAACAAGGTTTTACTTTGACACTGATTTATAACAGAAGCACACTCACAAAAATAAAGAAAAAAATATAACATAATCAAAGTTTATATTGAACAATATTGAACATGGGTTCCAAATTTTTTATAATTATAAAGAAAAAGTTAAAATATATTTTCTTTTTTTTTCTCATCATTTTGATAATTTTTACGCGGAAGTCCTCCAACTCTCTCAATCGACAAACATTTCAAGTAGATCTAGTTTATTTAATTAATAATAATAAAAAAAAAGTTATGAAGTTCAAGAAAATTTAATTAAATTTCCTACATAGATTTTTTAGATTACTTATCACAATTGAGTTCTTTTATTTTTATCTTTTAAATAACATATGAAATGGCATTAATTTACACGATCAAGCAGTACTCCGTTTCACCTCATCTAAATGTAGTTCCCCATTTTCATGCTGTCGTAAATTCATTTATAAACTGCTTCATAAAAAGGCAGAAAAAAAATGTGCTAAAACCCAATTGGGAAATTCAAGAAATCGATGGTAATCTAAGGCGAGTCGAAGTTTTTATACCCTTTTGGAATGGTCGGTTTATTAGAAAATTTTGTTCAATTGTGTGTTTGATTGGACATACGAAATTTATATACTTATATATAATTATTAATTCGAATGAATTGGTTCTCTTCTTTAAACCAAAGCATAAACAAAACACAAATATATAGATTATATTAAGTATGCACAACCTTTAAATATCAATTGAGGTTTAGTATATCTGGCACTATTGATAAACCATATTGATATATAATAGTTTTATATTTAATTAAGTAATTTCTAAAATTACCAAAGGTTTAAATATCTAAGTTTTATATAAAAACTTTTGAATTTCGATCAAATTATATTAAAAATATCTGAAAAAGTTCGCAATGTTTTACTGATCTAGGGTATATCATAGAGTTTTTTTAATATGTATTTATCAATGAAATCGCAATGACTGGGCGCACCTGCCAATGGATGGGATGGACGTATTTTTTCTTCTGATAGCCAGAAATTTCGCAGAGAAGTGGGTAGGACGATGACAACGTCTTCGCCGAGTACCCAATGCCAATTGTTGGTATTTTTTTTTTTGATTAGATTAGGATGTGCGCACTTATTACCTGATTTATTTTCAAACCATATCAATATGGCCAGGCATCCAAATTAAATAGTTCATATTGTCAGCTCGTGAAGTTCAGACACAATAATATATTTATATATATATACATATATATAAATATATATATATATGCATATATAATGAAAATTATAAGAGGACTTCTTGTGCTAGTAGCTCTATATGCTACATTTGCATGTAAGTAAAGCAACAGAGAAGGGTAGTGAAAGAGAGATAGATTTTTTTAGATAAAACCATTCATAAAATTTATATTATAGCTGCTGATAATAATGTAAATCGTATACGTCCTCGATTTAATGAGGATCCAGGACGTATTATCAATGGCACCTTGGCCAATATGGAGGCAACTAGACATCAAGTGGGTCTAAGGAAACGTTTAAATGATGGCTATTTCTTTGGCACCGGGCATCTGTGCGGTGCTTCTTTAATCCGACCCAATTGGGTCCTAACCGCTGCCCATTGTTTTGTGGAGTAAGTAACAATTCTATATCTAATTTAAATGGTCTCATTTTTAATATTATTATTTCAGCCAGGTTGCCTATAATGGCACATTTCTGCCCAAAGAAGATTTCATTGTTGTCATGGGAAATTTAGATCGTTTCAATGCAACAAATACCTTAACTTTTGACATCAAACAATTGATCATGCAATTGGATATCTTTGTATTAAGTACATATAATAAGGATATAGCATTGTTAGAGATCGATGGTTCAGTGCCAGCCAATCATCCCACCATACGTCCCATTGATTTAACACCATTGGCTGTCCCAGCTAATACTATATGTCAGGTGACCGGTTGGGGTCTAACCGAAGATGGCTATAATTCCGATTATTTAATGACACTCGATGTGCCGATGCTCAGTGAGGATGACTGTGTTAACAGTTTATTGGGTGGACTCATATTGCCGGGAATGGTATGTGCTGGGTATTTGGAGGGTGAACGGGATGCATGCAGCGGAGATTCAGGTGGACCGCTTGTATGTCAAAGTCAATTGGCCGGCATAGTATCGTGGGGCATTTCATGTGCGCTACCAAACTATCCGGGTGTTTATACAGAGGTATCCCATTACTATGATTGGATATTGGAGAATATTGACGCCAATGATGATGGTAGTGGAGAAGGCAGTGGAGAAGGCAGTGGAGAAGGGAGTGGAGAAGGCAGTGGGAGTGGTGAGGGCAGCGGGGATGATGACGGAGGAGGATCAATGATCGTTGTTACTTCTACACTTACAATTCTCCTACCAACTCTTCTCTCCTTGAGACATTAAGTCATACATATATGGGAATAAACAATTTTTTAAAAAAGGAAAGTCGAAGCTTCGTTTAATTTGATTAAGAAGTGAACCCAACAAGTCGTTCCTGGCGACTGGGAGTATATCCTTTATCAAGTAGTGATACTTTGTTAATTAAATTCCCACGAAATCCTCAGCAATTTAATAAAAAATCTAAACTTAAATTCTCTTGATAGAGACTTAAACTGCTTGCAGAAACTTATACTGCTTGCGGAACAAAGCATCTCGCGCATGCTATCTCGCCCATTTTTGCATTTGGCATTTTAGTGCAAAACATTTATTCACATATCTCCGATATTTACTATCCGATTTAAATCTAGTCAACTGGTACAGATTGAATATATTATTGAGTATAATCTCCGAGATTTAGGTATTCATATGGACAGACATACGGATCTTAGTCGAATTGGCTATTAATACTGATTAGGAATATATATACTATGTGGTCGCAAATACTTCCTTATGCCTGTTACATATATTATGGCGACTTTAATATACCCATCTACCCTATGGATACAAGAAGGCTACGAAATGTATATAACTAATATATATAGAAAAACATTTTTATAATATTCGGTATATATTTAGTATAATCCTAACGACAGAATGAAATTAATAATTATAAGATACAATTCGATGATACTGGTTCTCCTCATATTGTCCATAGATCCAATGTATAGTACAAATTTAATGGAGACGCTACGACCACGTTTTGGAGACCACTTAGAACGGATTGTGAATGGTATAAATGCTAGAGAGGAATCCACAAGACATCAAATATCATTGAGACGATATCGTTCGGATCGTTTGCGTTTTGGAGCAGGTCATATATGTGGTGGAGCTCTCATTAGACCCAATATAGTTCTAACAGCAGCCCATTGCTTTCTGGAGTAAGTAAAAGAAAATGTAAAATTATATCGAGATTTTCTTTGCGAACAATTTTTGCCATTTAGTCAGGTCAAATACGATGGTACATTTTTGCCTATAACAGATTTTATTGTTGTTATTGGTACTTTAAATCGATTCAATACTAATCCATATACTTTAATCCTTGAACTGCGTAATCGTCTATTGCCGTTGAATAAATTTATTTTAAGTACCTATGACATGGATATTGCATTGTTACTTTTAAATGATTCCGTTGCCATTGATCATCCGTTTGCTGGTACCATAGGGCTCACCGAGAAATTATTGGAGCCGCATACGATGTGTCAGGTGACGGGTTGGGGTCGCACAGAATCTGGCTATAATTCAGCGATTTTAATGTCAATGGATATTCCATTAATTGCAAATGATGAGTGCAAAACGAAAAATGAAATAGCTAAGAATCTTCTCTTACCTGGTATGATTTGTGCCGGTTATTTGGGATCGGGTCATAGCGATGCATGTTCTGGGGATTCTGGTGGACCTTTAGTTTGTCGTGGTAAATTGGCTGGCATTGTATCCTGGGGCATGAGCTGTGGCGGTTCATTATTGCCTGGTATCTATACAGATGTAGTTTACTATAAAGAATGGATCAATATCAATATCGAAAGATTTATAAAAGAAGAAAATTCAAGTAGAACTGTAAATTATATGGAAATGCTAGATTCAAATATTAATTCGCTTTTACCAAGTTCTGGATGTGGTGATCGTGCCAAGTTACACCATTTTGGGGTATACTTTTGGGTTGTCTATAAAAATAAAAAGCTGGTTTTCTCTCTTATTCTTCTTTCAAATTTCCTTATCATTCGGAATGGCCTTCAATTTGTGGCCTAAAGTAGATTAAGTTATGCGTAAGATCAAAAATAAATAATACCGATTTTCATTTGTTTACTGAATGGAACCAAACAAAATATATACGATTATTTATGGTTTTGATCAAGAAAATCAGTTTTAGTGGTATCATATATAGTACATACTATATTGGGCATTTCCAGTTTGATTGGGTTATCATAATCCTTATCGTTTTCTATCAATTGAAGTTGAATATTGTAATCGTTATCAAATATCAAAGATCTCAGGTATTTGGACATATTGATTATAATTGTAAGCAACCGATTGGGATTTAATAAAATTTATTATAAAGAGATTATTTTGTTTAAATATATTGTTAATTTCAAGACCATTTCCTTGGCTTGTTCTTTTTTTTATCATTTATGCTTAATGTTAAAATTTTAAAAATATATGAGAAAATAATTTGTAAAATATGAGATAAATATATATTTCATATTTATCAATAATGACACTAAAGAGCGCAAGCAACTGAATAATAAAATTACTTAATAATAAATAAATAAATATTAAATTTCAATTCGTTTGTATCAAAGTCTGCAACCATTTTTATTCTATATTTGATTTCAAAAAAATTCAAAATACTTTTCATAGTCTGAGTTAAAGTCATATAAAATTTAGAATTGATGAAACTGAAATCTGATATCAAAATTCAATATTAATATGTATACATTAATCTGATTATAAGAACCTTATCTTTTAAAATCTAACTCTGACTAGACTATATTTTAAGCGGGATTGAAGTACTTTACGATTATTTTGTAACCTATTATAGGATTATAAAATATAACTTTTAAATATTCAAAACGACAGTTATATATAGTGGACCGATCCCTCACGGTTTATAGATTAGGCAGAAGCTTATAACTGTGAAATGAGGGATCAGCTTGTTATGATCAAGAATATAAATACGCAATATATATATACTTGAAAGCTTAGATATTAATAATAAATAAAAATTATAACTGATCGTCAATCTAGTACTATATCATGCATACCTTTTAAGTCGATCAGGCATATAATATATACAAGTTACCTTTTGGCAAAGGTATTTTAATTTTATAATTCGTTGCCTTCAACGCGTTGATCTAACTTCGCAACGTTATTGATTGGGCCGTATTCGTTGGGGCATTGGTGGGTCATCTATTTGTATTTATGTAAACACATGTTTTGCCATTTAAAAGTGCACTGTCTCGCAACTCAAATATAAATAAATATTTATGAAAATAGCAAATTAGTAAAGAATATACATATATATAAATATAAAATGAAGCAAGCAAGCTGCACCTACCGACTTTGAGTTTACCCTGTACTAAGTAGTGATACTTTAAAAATCAAATATCCTCGAAATTGTTAGCAATTTAATAATAAATTTAAAATTCAATTCTCTTAACATGCCGCAACAGCAAATGGTTGACATAAACTTCAACTGCTTGCAAAACTTATGCTGCTTGCAAAACATATACTGCAGGCAGAAATTTATACTTCTTGCGGAACGAAGCATCGAGCACATGCTCAGTTATGTCAGCCAGTGCAAGCAGTTGACATTTCAGCATATAAATAAAAAACGACCTAGGTGTTAATTCTTGGCTATTGATGCTGAACAAGAATATAGCTTAGAAATACTTCCTTCTGCCTGTTGCATACATTTTGTCGACTTCAATATACTTTACCATATACCTTATGGGTACAGGGTATAAAAAAAAATATACAAATAAGTTGTGCTCTTATCGGCTCTGACAGCCAATTCCGATTATGATTGTGCATGTGTGTATGTGTGCGTACTTATTTATTATATTTATTGTATTTGATGATTATAAGCATGGCCCGACTTTATCAATACATATCAAGCAACAATAACAATAACAACAACAGCACATAAACGTCGTGCGAAACCAAAACAAAACTGAAATTATCTAAGAAAGCTTTTTTTTGTTTTTGCAAATTTAGCTTCACGTTACGATTTTGAAGAAGAAAAATGTTCATTCAACGTTTGAAACTCAGTCCAGGTGGGCGGGGCTTAGATCGTGCGCTTTCTTTTCGTCATATATTTTATTTGCGTTTTCGTGTTTTTAATTTGATTTGGTTTGCTACAAAGCAATTAAGCAAAATGCAGCCCAACGAATATATTAAGAAAATTATGAAAATACTTATATTTGCATTTCTATGCACTGAAATGCAGACAAGTAAGTTGAAGTGAAGTTACATATTATAATTGAACGTCAAAATTTAGCAAATCTTTAGAAATTGATGTCTTTTGAACATATATAGAAATTGAAATAGATTTAAGTTGATATATATGTGCATAAGTACATAAGACTAAATTTTATGTGGGTTCAAAAATCAAAAAGTGTTGGTTGTTCAAAATTTTAATATCCGGTTAAATCTACTATCTCATAAATTATGAATTGAAATGTCTTAAAAAGAATATATTTGATTATTTTCTTTTAAATTTAAAAGACTATCTTTCATATCTTATTTATGGTATTTTCATATGTTGTGTAATTATACAATTAGAATAATTAATACGAGATTAATACGATATTCCAAAAAAGTATTCATTTCAATTTTAATTTTAATTGACAGTTTAAGCTTCAAAGTATTATATAGTCCATAAACTGAAGCAAATCAATTTATATACGTATCTCACTAATTGCAATTTTTAAATTGCTATCATTAAAAATTAGTAATTAAATTTAAAAAATTTAAAACACTTGAAAACATTTCTTAAAATTGCTTATCTTAATACCACACTTGAAAAGTTTATAAAATGATATCTGATTGTTAAGTATATGAATTCAAAGTTAATAGTAGTATATCATATCTTTCATTACAAATTATCTGATTCAATTTGACATGAACATTCTCCGACTTTGACTTTAATTTGAATGTTAAAAGTTGCCCTAACAAGTGTACGTGCCATATCAATTGATCAATTACGGCGATCTTGTTCACTGAATATAGTGACATGACAAGTAAATTGAGTGAAAATCCATAAAGTCCATTAGAAAACAATTTGTTGACCTTTCATCAAACAGATGTAGTTAAATTTTTGCGTATTTCTCTTCATTTTATCTTTTTGTTTTGTTTTTGTTTTAGTCAATTGTATAGAATTCTATTTTACAATATTTGAAATTAACAAATTCTTTATCTTGGTGTGAAGGTCAATGGCGTAGGCTAGGTAAAACATCCGGTTCTTCTGACCATTTCATAATGCTTATCTTAGTACATGTATACTTAACGAGAAAGGGAATAAGGCGAAAGCTGAATGGCCTGTTCGCATGTGTCCGCATTCGGACTATCTAAGCAATATTCCCGCTTAGTGATAAGAGTATATTAGGCACAGCAACAACTCAATTCGATCAGCTGGTGATCAGCTGATAAAATTAGCAATATTCGTATATATATATATATATATATATATATAAATGTTGCATTACCAATTGGGCCGGAATACTGTTGCCTAGGGGTTGCGCTCTATTTGCTTATCATTTCTTTTTTGGCTTTACTTAATATTAATAATATATATATGTATGTATGTATGTACGTATATATATTTTCTTTTAATATATAATTTATTTTTCTACTTTCTTTTTGTCCAGCATACACGCAACACGATTTGGTAGAGAAACGTAACATTGGCCAACTTTTCACAAATCTCCACAAACCATACGCATCATATCAAGCCTCCATACGTCTATTAGCCAATGAGAAGGATTATTATGGCAAAGGACATATCTGTTCCGGTGCTCTTGTGGCACCCGCTGTGGTAATAAGTGCCAGCGAGTGTCTATACAAGTAATTATTGTAATCTCTCTTAATTGTAAATTAGTAAATAACAATTTTTCACAATTTTCTTTTAGCTCAAATACTAATTCGTATTATCATCCATCGGAATTGCGCATTATATTGGGAAATAGCCAACGATTTGCACCCAGTATCCATGGTATTACCGTAGGAGTTACTCATATCCATAAACCACCCAAAGGTATGGCTATTGCCATACTAATGCTTTCTAGTGATATACCAGCCAATCATCCACAAATTCAACCAATTTCATTAGTTGAATCTAAATCAAAATTATTAGAATTACCAGCACTGATAAGCACTTGGGGATATGATGCAAATAAGCGTGAAGCACATGATATGGTTTCCTGGAAAATTGAACGTAGTGTTAAAATCTGTCTCGATACAGGAATTTGTAATGGATTGAATTCTGTACAACATATAGAAACTGGAGCCACAATTGTGGATAAGAATGGCAAATTGGCGGGTCTGAAAAGCTGTAATGAACCTGAAATGTTTGTAAATGTCGCCAATCATGTTGAATGGATACAAAAGGAAATTGGTGATGGTACCAATAGGAATAGTAGTATATGGGGTATATTGGGTTTATTAGTTTTTACCGGTTATGTGTTAATGGTTACCCATAAGAGATAGAATATATATATACATATATATATATATTTCGATTATTTTTTTTTTATACTCTACCCATAACATGTGATAATCTCTTAAGAGCTATAAGAATATTTACAATGCACATATAAAGTTTATAATACAAATATTAATTAACCCACTAGGGCTTCAACAAGTTTACATCCAACATCATTACAAAGTAGGATGATTGGAAATGTGCCAGATTTTTGCAGTTCTGTATTGGTATTGATTAATGGCCATGCCCTTTGATATTCTCCCATATAGCCATAGGTGAACTCCTGCCAACCCTCAATATGGGCATAACTAAAAACATAAAAATTTTGTGATCCAGGTTGGGTTAGGACAATTAAATGCCATTCATCACCCACAGTCAATGGTATGATCTGCTGTATGTGAGCACCCTGTAATCCCATTGTTTGTAAAAGATTAAATTTCTGTACATTTGATTCAAAGATATAGACACTTATATGTTTACATCGGAGGCAACTTAATATGAGTTGTTCATTGCCAGCAAGTTCAGCTATATCAAAATCACCATCAATAGTCTGATGAAATTCGAAACATTGTTTCTCCGGTTTCAAATGATATATGGATAAATTAGAACTTTCGCCACTAATAAGAAGATATGTCGATTTTTTGATTTCAATTATTTTCATTAGACGACCAGTTGTTGTCCGTATGGATTGCCAATCGCTTAGACTACAATTATTAAGATTAACTCTTAATATACGTACTTCCTCGATGGTTCTGATTAATATAAGCTGATATTTATCAATTTGATACATTTGCATCTCTTCAATATTTTGTCGCATACCAAGATTATGGTTTAACTGATGACAATTGAAACTGATTTTACTTCTGATTCGTAGAGGATGTTGCTGAACCGGTGAGCAATAATTAACAACTTTTATCCATACGGGTGAAGATTTCGCATTCATTATCTCCTGGGATCGACTAACATTGCTTAGATAAACTATTTTATTTTGTAATTGAATTTTGGCCTCTATGAATTCACGTTGACATATGGATGGTGATTCTTTAACTATTACTTGAGACTTTAGATCATAGGATTCGGAATGATTTAATTTTGTCCACATTTTAGTTAATATATGATCTTGATCAAAATCCAAATATAATAAACGTTTCGTTCTAGTGTCGTTAATTTTTATGTTCTCACTATTTATATCCAATTCCGGATTTTGATTTCTGTCATCATTGTTACGGAGTTCGGAAAGTGGAGAGTAGATATCGGGTTCCGTTTCCGTTTGCCATACCAAACCGGCTGAAAAATCGGCTCTATCTAGAACCAAACTATCAATATTATAGTTGCGATTCGTGAAAATTGTTTCTCTAAAACTTTCACTTAAATCTCGGCCATTTAAAAGCATAATATGAACCGGTCCAGCCAATTCTAAGCCACCATCAAATGTTTTGGCAGCTGTAATCGATTGTAGCTGATTGCTTTTCTTATAGACAACATTATCCAATGAAATACCATTAATCGTATGCAACATGGTATTTTGGCCAAGTTTCAAATTCTCAAAACTTAAATTGCCAAATATTTCTAAAGCTGGACCTCGCAGAGGAACACGACTATCCATAAAATATTGCATATTCATTCCATTTACAGATTCAAGAATAAGATCATTTTCAATAATTAATTGCTTGAAACTAATACTAGATGGCCATGAATATTTGCCCAATTCATAGATGTTACTAAGTTTGGCTCCATTGACCTGATCTCCAGACATTTTTAAAGTTTCAAATATAGGTGATTGTATGAAATGAAGATCAGCTTGAATAGGTAAACCACTAGACGGATGATAAAGGGATGAATTTAAACGTATAAGATCTATACCATTGAGTAGATGAAAATTGCTATCCTTTAGTAATTGAACGGATTTTGTATTGACGCATTTCAAAAACTGTATCGGAGCCAGAATAATTTGACTTTCATTCTTGTCCGAGTTACGCAATAAGGCATCCTCGGCTAATTTGGTAAAGTTGAGCTGATCAATGGGCAAAGATTGAGTACTTTGCATTACATGGATTCGTGGTTGTCTTAGAGTTATATGTCCATTTATCTTTTGATTTTCTCCATCGCGAAGCACTGCGTGTGAACGTAAATAATCCAGGCGAGTTTGTTGTGTAGATTGAATAGGAATAGTTTCCTCCTTTTTTGGCCAAATGGCATCACCAATTACCATCAGTTTACGGACTGATGAAAGCTGCTTAAGACGATCCACTTGTTCTTTTGTTTCACTTATAGTAAAGTTCTTGGCCAATTGACATGTAAGATTACCATTTATGGTCAATTGTCGAAAATATAAATCGCCGTGCAATTTAATATCCTTTTGTTGAGTATTTAGAAATTCATTAGCTGGCACTCCATTTACACTGGAAACATCCAAATTCGAGGCTATCAATCTATTGAAACTATACGCTCCATTTATCTTTTGTGGTGTGGTTCTTAATAGTGTATTGTCCAGCAATAAACCAAGATCCAAACCATTCAAATGGGGTGTCTTAATGGCATCTGTCAGATGAACATCTTCGAGAAAAGTTTTACGACCCAAAATCACAGAATTAAGATCAGGACGTACTAGACCCTTGATATATTCATTCCAGTTCAAATCATTAATGGTTTCCAATTGTAAATTCTGTTCAAAACTTACATTCCCCTCTACAATAAGCTGTTTGCGTAGTATTAACTGTGAAGTGTTATCTTTTTGATCGGTGCCCAGGAGTTCATCAAAGGGCAAACCATTTAAGCGTTGAAAATAAATTTGCTTCAGGAATGGAGTTTCCTTTAGTTCAAGACGCAGCAGATGACTAATTTGATTCAAGGGAAGACCATTTAAACGATTGACATTTAAATTCTGCATCACCTCCAACTTCTCATTGACTATCAATCTTGGAAAGATCTTGGTAGACCTAAAGTCTTGCTTTAGATTTGACTTTCTAACAAGCTCATTGACATCTAAATCATTCAAATAATCACTGCTAAGGTTGATAACTTGAACAGGTCCTTTGAATACCTTCGAACCGTTTATGACAGCCGTCTGATCTCTTCGCACAATATCTCCAGATAGTTCAGCCAGAAAAGAAGTGTAATTCCGGCAGGTGACATGACCATCAACTGTAGCATTTGAGAATATAATTTTTAATGTTTTTCCATCGGTATTTTGTCCATTACTCATTAGATGTTCCTTCAAAGGATGTCCATTAAGATTGCTCGTATCGAGTGAGGCCATGGTTACTTTGGCATTGCCAAAGATCAGTTTACTCAGATTCTAGAAATTTAATGGATTAGACTTGAATGATATCTAAAGTTCTTGGCATTTACCTACCTGAGGTGTTTGTAGTAATAGGTAATCAGATTGTAAATCATTTTTATCCAAGGACTGTTCACCTAGGATAATGCGAGAGGTATTCACATCCCTTTGCAAATTATTAACTATCAGAGATCCATTGATTATTACACGACCCGTGTAATATTGTTGGAGGGGAGATTCATCAATCATTTGTCGAGTTTCAGATATAGATTGATTGGCAACATGCATATCACCAGTTACAATCATTTGATTTATACGAACGGGTGCTGTCATGGAACTCGGATTAATCAGATATCTAATCTATATTTTAGTTATTATTCGATTGCTTACTTACTTTTGATCACTATATTATTGCTACCACGTGTTACTATATCATTGGCAAAATTTAAACCATTTACCATCTTTGCCTCCAAACGGGGCACAAAGAATGCAGACATAAATATGTTCGAGTTCACTGTCTGTGCCTGTTTTGTATTGAATAGATTTTCCACCATTTTTCCATTTAATAGATCAGCTTCTAGATTACCCACTCTTGCCTTTGACTGAACGAAAATTCGTCCATTTATAATTTTATCGCGAGAGCGTAAAAAGAGTGTATCATATAAATCGGACCATGATATATTATTTATCCTTTTCACATGCAAATGTCGGAATAAAGTTCGATTGGAAATATCTGGTAAGTTATCGGTTTTATTATATGGTTTAGCAGTCCGAATTTGTTTCGTTTGTAATTTCTTCGTTATTAATTTTCCTTTAATATTGAGTAGATCGGGTGATTCTAGGTGATAACCTTAAATTGTAATTGTTAGATTAAATGTAAACATAAGGTTAAGTATAAACATTCTCACCAGTTAGAATATCTTCTTTATAGATTAGATTTTTCACATGCAAACGTTCAACCTTAAGAACTTCTACCGAATTGTCAATAACGGTATCATTTTGACCAACAAGAAAGGAACGGGTTGAACGTCTGCCTCTATTAATGCGTTCAGTTAATTCGTTTAATCGCTGCCTTAATTGGGTAGGTGTACTTAGATGTGATCCTACCAATTGCAATTGATCAATATGATTTTCCCTTAAATATAGTATTTCATCTAGTTTTAGGGAATTCTTTTTTAATTGTTGACATAATCGTCGTAGAACATCCATCTGATGTTTACGGCGTAACAGAAGACTACGTAGAGAACTTATAGTTGCCTCAAACTCATGACGATGTTGTTGCACCACAGTTAGATCTATAATATGTATAATCAATCAATATCATAATTAGATTTTAAATTTATTTTTTTCTTCTCTGCATTGTGCAATGATAGGATCACCTTCGTTGGGTTCCACTGTAGCCCCAAGCATGGTATCATTATCACCAGCCAACTGTACCATACGTATAACAGATGCTCCCGCCTGCTTATCTTGCCTATAGGCCATTAATAAAAATGTTTCATTCTGTGCATTGCGATGACTAATTAGGCCTTTGGGCTTATGATTATCATTGAAACCAGTGTAACAATCCAGACGAGGTGTATTAAATACCATTACATCACCGTTTGATCGCGCTCCAATCAATAGCTGACCCTTCCGTGCTGCAGTCAAGTGACTAAATTGTAAATCACGCAGAGTATGCTTACGATATACGATAAATTGACCATCAATCATGCGAAAGAATATGCAGGAGGTCGATGAAATGCCGCAGGCTATAAGACAATTTCGACCACGGTATCTAGCGGCTAAAACATTACGTCCTTGGGCTACCGTCAAGGTCTGACGACGTTGAAGACGTAGTGAGGGTACCTCAACTTCATAGATGCTAAGCACAAGCTGATGAAAAGGGAAAGAGAAGGAGAGAGATAGAGAGGGGTTAATACCTAGAAGGAAGTTTTAACTAAGTAGTTGATTACCTTTGTTTGAGAGCGTAAAAATCGGCCGGTAATAATGTACAAGGGTTTTCGTCCAACTATTTGCAGGGCTTGAATGGTAGGTAAAGTAAGTTCTTCAATGGGATTAAAGTAAGTATCTAGCCATTCAAAAGTTCTATAACGATAGATATATATATATATATGTGTATGTATAATATATTTTAGTAAGTCAATGGTAATATTTTAACCCACGTGCATTTTCCTTGTGTTCGCGTATAGTTCATTGCAACGAAAAGTATTATTTGATCTGTATTGGGTTTCAATAAGTCCATTTGGATATATTTTCCCGGTAATGAGAACTCCTGTATGGGTTGAAATTTTGGTTGAATTTCTGGACTCAAGACATCCTCTTTGGCTAGTTGATAGATTTCTAGCTGTGAGTCATCGAGTGCTATGGCCAATAGTAGATATTGCTGCCAACCGATAACAGCCACACCCACTGGATCACGATTCCGAACTCGCCCACTCAATTCTCCAAGGCGTACCAGTTTTTTATTTTCACTGGTCACATGTAACTGGAATAGTTCATGGCCATGCAGGACCAGAACTAGCTCCAATTCCTCATCCATTTCGCGTACCAAGTAAAGGGGACGCTCGTGATGCAATTCCATGTCCATAAATGGTAATCTAATCTCTATACTCAAACCTGTACCATTGAGACCCTTGCGGCAAACACTTGGCTCCAGGCGTGAAACCGGCGTGGCCTCTTGTGGTTGACCAGCAGATAGTTGACCATGACACTTCTAATTTATTGGGATTATTGAAATGTTTAATCAAAAACAAAATGTTGTTTATTAAAAAAAACTTACTTGAACAATTAATAGACAACTAAACACTAAACATAAGCCTATAATTAACATTTTTCAGATCTCTGTTCAATTTCACATTCAGTTATATTCCATTCACATGTGAGACAAAATCTTTTTAGTTTCTTTTATATCATAATATAACGGTTAAATTGAATATGTAAATTGGAGAAGTAGTAGAAAAGCAAAAATTAACAGCAATTGTGGTACAGTGAGTCAAGTATTGATGAACACATGAAATAAATATAATCTTTAAATGGATGAGAGTTTCGTTTGGTTTTTAATGATATTAAGAAATAATTTGATCAAAATTATGGTTGGGTATCGAAAAATAATAAATTTTGGTTAATTTGGAAATAAGCAATATCTAATTGTTGTATTATTACATTATAAGTCTAAATATTTGTTTCATATAATTTACAAAATAAGAATTTATATAGAATAAGAATGAAGTCAACAGAAGACTCTCTAAAAATACGCAACTAACTGCTAAGATATTAAATCTAAAATTAATGAGAGAGAGAGAGAGAGAGAGAGAGAGTTAATTGTTGTTAATTAAAAAATGTATGAATTAAACATTTAAGAGCTTTTATAATATTAAAAAAGAATTGTTGCAACTTTGTTGCTATTACAAAGTTTAATGCATTTAATTGCAGAGATTTAGAAATGATTAAACACTATAACCAAGCTACATTAGATTAACTTATGCATATGTGAGAATATATATATATATATATATATATATATAGGCAAAGCATTCTATATTACTGCCTAAATTTATGCTATGCTATCTATATCTAATTCTTACAATGTACTTAAAATTCCTTCACAATCATAGCATGCCGTGGTATCATATGGGCACACCTTTATATTTGGAGTTTTCTATACATATGTATATGTATATCGTTGCCAAAAATAACCTTGGACAGATCTCTTGACTCTGTTGAATCAATCAGTTTCGATCATTAGGCAAAGTCATTAAAAGACATTAAAATCGACGATGTCGTTGCACCCCTCAAAAAAGAAGAAAGAAAGAAGAAAGTAAAAATAAAAATGTTTAACCATTAAATGTGTGTGTGTGTGTGTATATGCATACATATGTACATATATATATATATATCTTACAGTCTGAACTTTCCCCTACCCATTGTCCATCATTCTTTGCTCTTCCGTTTAGGGACAATAAAATATTTAGTTATTTTTGGTATAGGTTAACCATATGGTAACTAAATATAAGTATCAATTGATAGAAATTACATGACCTCATAAATTGAAAAGCTTTAACTTTCGATCTTTCCAATGTGGCAACAACATTATTTATTTATATCGAAACCAAATCGTAAACGTTTACAATTGAACGTTAATGTATATAAAATACTGATTTACATTAAATTCCATTAAATGAATATCTTCCGAATGATTTGTGATTGTTCTGGGTCAGTTGGCATAAACATTTCAGCTATGCGAATTTCAAATTGCATAAACAAAATATTGTTTATTCCATTTAACTTGTCCACATGCAAATAGCACGCCAAAAAGTAGGCTATGCCAAAATAAAAAAAGAAAAATCGAAAAATGCTAAAAGAAAAGAATTTCAATCGAGAAATTGCAAAACAAAAACTGAAAACTGAAAATGATTTAAACAGATTTTAAATTATTTTCATAGGTATTCCTTTGTTTTTTTTTTTTTTTTTGTTCACATATGGTAGGTAATCGTATTATATTTGGTCAACTTAACAAAGAAACGGCTCTGTTAATTGTAAAACAGATGTTCAGTCTGATGGCAAATTTTTTGGCCAATTTTGGCTTATTTGGTTTCATCATGTCCATGTCCATTTTGTTTAATGTGTCTTTTCGTGACTAATTAGCGAACTGGCAAAAAAAAAATAGAAGGAAATAATAATAAAACGACCACGAAATGGAGGTCAATTATAGAGCAATACTATCGAAGCCGAACCCAGGTCAGAAACCATCAGCAACATCATCATTATTATCATCATCATCATCATCATCAGCTGTTTGCCATAAGCGAAGTGGCACTGATTTGAGTGGTTTCCAATTAGAAACTGGCATGCGATGGATATGGATGAGTTTTCGTATGTTCAAAACTCACCACTTAAGCGAACGATAGAGAGAGAGAAAGAGAGAGAGAGAATCAGCAGTAAAGACTGACAGCAATAACTACAGAGAGAAATGAGAGAGAGAGGAAGAGAGGCAATGAGAGTGAGAAAAATTCTTAATGCCATTGGGGGAAAAAAACAAACTGACAGTGGCACAGGCAACATAGAGAGCGGCGCACGCTATGTTGCGTATCTGCAAGATACAAATGCGAAGGCAACACCAACAACAACAACAACAACAACAAAAAAAATAACAAACAGCAGAGCGTCAGATCGCACCATTGCCACCGTCTGGCCTGGCCTGGCCTGGTCTAGCTCTGACTCTGGCATGCCTCTGAATCATTGTGCAATTTCGTTTCGTATACGCCGGACGTGCCACCACGGATGAGCTCAAATGCTCTTACCCTCGCCGTCATCTCGTCATCGTCTTCGTCGCATTTGTTGTCGTTGCGAGGCGTGAAATTTGAAAAATTTTCAATTCAATTTTACAAATTTGATTTTTGTATTTTGTTTTGTTTTGTTTTTTTTTTTTGTATGTGTGTGTGTGCTCTAAATTTTTATTAAATGCATCTCAACAGAATCTTAAGTAAAAGTGTAGACTGCAAAATGCATTAGCAGCTGCTTTAGTTCGTTTCAATTTTTGCGATATTTGTCGAATATATTCGAATATCCCATAATAGAAAAAACCAAGACAATGACAAAACGATTGTAAAAAAATAAATAATAAAAAAAACAAGAGAAAAGTTGGGAAAAAAAAAACCGAAAGGAGACACAAAATGAAATTGTGGAAATCAAAAAAACCTATTGGCAGTTGTGTGCCCGGCAAAAAACAGGAGCAACAACAACACCAACATCAACAGCAGCAGCAACAACAACAACAGCAGCAACAGCAACAACAGCAACAACAATCTGAGGTCGTTTCCTCCAATAAGCAGTCAGCGAGCAACGTCATTGCCTTGGCGCCCATGCTATCCGGTAAGAGCTTCCGCTTAGAATAGAATTTTCATTTTCATTTCAAATTTTTTTACCATTCGATTTTTTTCTTTTGGTTTTTTAATGTGGAAACATATGCCTTTAGCTTTTTTCTTCTCGTACCGTTAGCTCAGGGTTATCGCATTTCCGCTCAAGGTGCGCTCCTTCTCTTCCTCCTCCTCCTCCTCATATATGGCTACCCGCCATATCAAGTGCCTTTACTTGTTGTATTTTGTTTTATTTTTATTTAAAAAAAATTTTTTTTAAGCAGAGGCAACTCTTCTCTTCTCCCTCTTTTTCTAGTTTCCTCCCACTCTCTCTCTCTCTCCCTCTTTCTCTGTCTATCACTCTTTTTCTCCCTTTTAGTCTTTCCCTCTTTATTTGACATTTTCAATTAGAAACAATTGTTCGCCTATTTATTTGCCGTTTATCTTGTCTTCGTTTTTTTTTTATTTTTTCTCTTATTTGTTTTTTTTATCGACTGCAATTTGTCAATTTTGGGTTCAATGAAATCGATCTGTATCATTTATTATGTTGCAAAATCAAAGCACATGCTATATAGAGAAAGCCAATTGACAAAGATATCGGATAAGCAACTGATATCAATTGAGAAATAAATATAAGTATATGAATCAATTGATTGAAGTTCGATTATTGGATCATTTTGATTGTATAATTAGCAAAAAAAGCAAAAAAAAAAAAATGCTCAATATATTTACAAAATTTATAAACTTTTAAAAGTTTATCAGCAAATGAAGCAAAAGTTTTAAACAATATATGTATTTATATGTGTGAAATATATGTCTATGTATTACATGAGATCCTGCCACAGATATAAACTAATCATCTAATAATATCTAATATGTATTACTATCGCCAAATAACAAAGGTATACATTAATAAGATATGTATATCTATCTGTTTTATATGGTAAAAGAAAATGATATACAGTAGAGAATTTGACTAAATTTAGTTTAATATATTAATTTAAATTTTTTTAACTTATTTTATATTAAACATTTTTCATAAATAGCATTATAAATAAGCGTTGAAAATAGAATGGAGACGGGTGTAGATTATATTTGGAAACTACTTAAATATTAACTAACGATATTCGAACTTCTTTGCCCTAATTTGATTTATTTACAAAGAGTTTTTCTTAAAACAATTTGAAGATTTTTACCTTATCATTTGAATTATGTATAAAAAGTTATATATGAAGTATATTAAATTGAAGTACTAACTAAATCAGTTCTTTAAAAATCGATTTCTATAATTATAAATGGAAAAAAATCCATTACCCATGCCAGGAAAGTTTTCTTTAAAGGGGGATGATTTTACAATTATTTTTATTATTATTTTTTTTTTTTTGCCCAACTCATAAATAAAAGACTCAAGTTGTGCTAATCCTCCCTGCACACAGTTTCAATCACGAATTATGTATGCGATTTGAGGCCCAGCCTCTCTACTGGGATTTATGCCAGTTTATGGCCGCATCAAGAAGAATTATGGTGGATAACATTTAACCCGGCTTCGTTTTGCGGCATTCGGTATGAACTTTTAATGAATGAAAATGCAGCAGCAAGCATAAGTTACAGATACAAAAAAAAAAGTATCTATGTCTGTTTGTGTCTTGCTATCTGCATTGTGCCTCCATCTTCTCCTTCCCATATCTCTTTTGTATATACATATACATATATCTGTATCTGTGTCTGTGTCTGTATCTGTATCTGTTTCTCTATCCGTAAATGCACCAAACATTCGCCGTCCGTTCCGTTTGCTCGTCTCTTGGTCGTGTGTGTGAGCTTAAATTGCATTTGATGAATTTATGGCATGGCAAGCGTAATTAAGCATTTAATTAAATATTTTTGTTGTTAGTGTTGGTTGTTGGTTGTTGGTGTTGGTATTGGAAATGCGGCGCATTGTTAGTTTCATTGCTTAATTTTCTTGCGCGGAATGCCACAGATTGTTGATAAGGTTAAGTAGTTGAAAAGCCAAATGTAAACGTCAAAACAAATGTTAGATATATATTTATTTAAAGATACATTAACTGCATTCAGATACAATTGTTACACAAAAAGCTGCCACACACACACACAAATTCAAATAGATTCAAAGATACTCTAATATTTACAATTAACATTTACACTAAACAACACAGTTTCTTTTACTTTAAATTTAGGAAATGAATTAGAAATTGAACAGCTTAGAATATTTTTTAAAATTTTTATTTATTATATTTGTTTGTATGTGATTAGTTTTATTAATAAAATTGGTTAAAAACAAATATTTTAGTTGGAAAAATTTGTTTAATTTAAAAGTAACTATAGTAGGTATTTAAAGAAACTATATAGGTTATAGACATTAGTTTGAGAGGCATATAAAGTGTTTGCCCAGCATCATAATAAAATCATTAAGTTTCTATTTAATTTTGAACTCTTAACTGGATTCCCTTTTTATATTATTAAATAGTTTAAAAAATAGTTCTAAAGAAAATAGTTTTTGAATTTTGGAATTAATTCTTTAAGAATGAACATTAATTTATTATTGAATATGTTTTTTTACTATCTATAAAGTTGGAGATAAAGCTTAAAATTAATACCTACATACATTAATCAACTAATATTGTTAATTGTTAATTAAAATCCAGTAGCCGATCTATGTATATATACCTTTGAGATCTTTACTAGAGATACGATAGAAAATCTATAGGCTGCGGGTAAAAAATAATCAATGACTATTCAGTCTTGCTAAACAGTGTAATTGAAAGGGGAGGGAAGAAAAAAAAACATAGCTGGGGTCACAGGGTTGGGACAGATGTCATTTGTTTACACAACAACTCAATTCCGTATGGGATTCAAGTGGTGGGCATTGTAAGCATAGAGGCATGAGAAAATTGAAAGGTGTGCACCAATGTTTCAGTGCACCTAACAATCAACAATCAAAGGTAATCAAATAACAAATACAGATGACATCCAAGCCATTTGGTTGTACGGATTGTGGCACCCTTTTTAGCCTGATTTTATAGCTTGTTGCTTGTTTTGCTGCACACACACACACACACACACACACACACATATATATATTAAATATACATAAGATCTACATTTAGATAATGTCATCAAATATGACACATCTCATAAATGAACCTTCACATATACATACATATATATTACACATATCTATATACATACATATATATATACATATATCTGTAGTAAATTTTGGACATTTCGTTGTTGAGTTATAAGTATTTTATTCTTAAAAAAAAAAATCACGTTTTAGAACTTATGGAATTTTTATAGCAAGTATTTCAAACATTTCTCAAAAATTGTTCATTTAGATTGTTAAATGATTTTGTTCTTGTTCTCGTTTTGTATAGTTTTTAGCAATCGCAAGATAGTTTTATGCATCTTTATCTTTATCTCCATCTCCAACTGCATAAATGTTTCAAATGTTTTACGACTTGCCCGAGTTTTGGTTTCTTTTTTTCATTATTTTTTTTTTTTTTTTTTTTTGGAACAAGAAAAATTGTAAAAACTTGAAATAGATTCATTTTAATGGCACTTTATACAAGATGTGCGTACAATGTGGATGCATTTGCAGTTTCACATTTTTCATATAGAATTAGTTAATATTATATTTTTATGATCAGTAAATTGAATTTTACAAATTTACAAGCGTTTTGTCGATGTATCTGAAGTTGTTAATTGGTATCATTTGGTTTAATGATATCCATAAAAACAAATGCAATAATCACAATTTTGCTGTAAGAAGAAGGAAGAATATATCTCAAGAAATCGTCAACTACTAAGTATTAACTATCTACATTAAATATATATAAATTCAATATATAATAGGTATATTTAATATATAATAGATTTAAATTCACTTATAAAAAAGAAATGCTGTCAAAATAAAAATATGAAATTGAATTATTTATCTGGTATGTATTTCGTTTTGTTTTTAAAATATTCAGGTATAGGCCAGTTGGATTACGGAAGCGAATAGGATTCAATCATATATGTACATAAGATGATTAACATATGCTCCTTGGAGAGGAGCTTCTGCCACTCCATTCTCAATTCTCCATTTCCATCAACAGGCCATAGATGTATGTAAGTCTCAAATCGTTTGGCGACACTTCATTGTTGATGGGTTTATTTCATTCCTTGGAGATTTGAAGTGGCCCACATCATGGTATGCCCTCTACACTCTCCATTCAGTCTCATTCCATACTCTCCCCATTCTCGTTAAACAATAAAAATCACACAAGTTGAGAGTGTTTGCTCTCCCCTCCCCTACCCCACCCCCACCCTTGGGTATGGTGGACGTAAGAACTTCTGTTCATTCAGGGATTTACATAATATCCCCAAGTACATGCAAGTAAGGGGAGAGAGACAGGGTGAAAGAAATAGGGATGGTTAAGATGATGGAAGGGGCTCCAGACATGATGTCTTCCGAAAATGGGTAAACATTGAAATATTTCAATATATATGTATATATGTATATATATATTTGTTTTTTTTTTTTCAAAGAGATACTTCTGTGAGAAATCGCTGAAAATTTTCCAATCGTTTTCGGCAATCGAACATTAATTTTCCATTTGTGTATTATCCACTGCGCCCCCTCGCCTTACCCCTCCCCCATTTGTTATTTTTCTCACTTCCTCATTTCGTTCCGTTTCGTTTTGGTTATGTTTATTTTTTGCCACATTGCAGCAGTCAAAAGTATAAACAAAACAAAGAGAACAAAAATATATGTATACATACATATAAAAAAAAACCGCCAATTCAACAACAACAATTTGACGCAATTAAAATGAAATGAGCACAGACTGAGATCTGTATGCACCCCTTACCCTCTGAAGCACCCTTTTTTTCTCCATCCATTGCCACCAAATGGCTGTTGTTGTAGTTGCAGCTCTTTGTGACTGCCACAAGAGAGTAGGAGATGTCTTTTGTTATGAAGCAAATCCTTTTGGGTGTCATAAAGCTGTTGCCATATCAAACGGAAGCTACAAATGGGCGACAACTGCAACAGTCAAAATTACAGTGGGCACTCGATTTAAATCTCTTTATTTAAATAAACAAATTTAGAGTATAAAGTAGCAAAAAGACAACATTTTATTTTCTTTCTTTGAATTTATATTTAAGAGAAAATAATTGTAAGTCTTAATGTCATAAAAATTGATAAAAGATAAGATTTACTTAAAATATTAATAAGTCTAAATTCTATGAAAGGAAATTCTAGTGATAAAAATATTGATCATACTCTAAGAAATTATAGTTAGGCTGTAGTATTAATTTTTATAATGAAAATTTAATGTTTTATAAGATTTAAATAGAATTTTTTTCTTAGTATAAAGTGTTTGTTATAAAGGAACTGGTTTCTAGTCTAATAAATACTTTAAATTATTTTTAAAAAAAATCCAAATGCATATCCGACATATCAGTCGGATATCAGTAAACAAAAATTGGATATATCAGTTAAGTTAATATATAAATCTGTATAGAATTAATCGTATTTCTAAAAATGTATATAAGAGTACCAAAGAGGACCTGTTAATTACAAGACCCCAAAACATAGTTTCTAAAATTTTGTTAGTGAAACGTATTGTTTTTCAATTTTTCAACATTTTGAACAGATTTTTCATTACATTTCAATATATGTATGTATGTACATATTTTCATATGAATTTATGTCTACTTCCTCTCTTAGCTTATTTATGAGGCCATTACAAACGGTTTACATACATACCGTTCCACTAGTGTTTTGTTTTAGTGTCACCTCTCCTCTCCTCCCTGGTCACTCCTCTGGCACCATCCGTTCTCTATCTCTCTCTCTCTCTCTCTCTCTGTCTCTCTTGCTCCCTCTCTGTCTCTGTCTTATGAAGAACATAAATATTTGTTAAATTTTTATAGGCACTTGGTATGGTGTGTGGTCCCATGGTTGTTGTTTTTTGTTTGTTATGCTTGATGCATGTTCGTTTGGTTGTTTGAATGGCGTGTTGCAAACATTTTGTTGCCACTTTGATTACAGTTGCAGTTGCAAAAACATTGTGTTATATGTATTTGCCCCTCATTTTGTTATGAGCGTAAAATCTGCCACAATGAGCAAAACGTCACTCAACGACCAATACAAATATAAATCTATTTCAAATTAAACCTATCTATGGGTGTGTGTGTGTGTATGCATAGACGAGAGTCACTCGGATAGTTCCTGAATTAAAATATAAGTTGAGATGTAGCATGAGAAATTGAATTGAGTGCATATAGAATGAATGAATAATATGTCACTTTTCACTGATTATTTAAGCATTATTCGAATGATCAAAATAATTTTTGAAACAGTTAATCCCAATTTGATCAGAATTAATCCTTAGCAGGATTTCTCATTAACTTGATATATGTATGTACCTAGCGGAGATTTTCTTGAGATCTTGAAGCGAAAGTCCATTTTCTCTACTTAAACTTTCAATCTATGTTGTTTAATGATTTTTATTGGGATCCAATTCTTTAGAAAAGGCACTGTGACATATGTATCAATGTAAAATAGCCTGCATTACTCTAAAATTTTCTAGGATTGTTACATTTTTTAAAAATTACACTTGGTGAAATGAATTTGAATATGAGGATATGCTCTATATGAAAATATTTAAAATAATTACCAAAATTATTAAATGTGCACTTGATCATTTTTCTGTGGTTTTCAAAGACTTTTGTTTAAGCCCTCGCTTATACAGTGTGCATTTGTATTAGAGATACGGAGAAGCTTCGAAGACAAACGAAGGGCATTGTATTCAGTTCCAGTTGAAAATAGGAACACATACAATACATACTAATATAACTATAAGGGCAGTTCTACATACAGATGTGAATATATAATATATATTTATATATATATATATATATATATGTACATATATATGTATGTTTATGTATATGCATTTTTGTACGTGTGTGTGTGTATGTATACGATTGCTCGTTTCTCTTTTTGGAGAGAAAAATGTCACAATTTCCAATGCTGCTTGCATTTTCCTAAAAATAGCACAAAAGAAAAACAAAAGCGAATGGCAGCCACATCGTCATCATCATCATCATCATCATCCAACGCGCAACATCAACATCCATAAGGCACACGTTTATTGTAATTTGTTGTTTTTCTTGTCTACCGTTTGGATTAATTTGTACAGTCTATCGTCCCCCCCTTTTACCCGACTCCTTACAACTCTTACACTGCCAACTCGCTGTAATTATTGTCTGTTGTCGAGTGAATCTGAATCTGCATCTGCATTATGTGACATCTAGTATACACATATATATGCATATATATATATATATATGTATATACATATTCATCTATCCATTCCACTTCTCACTGGGATCCCATCAAGCATCATCGCTTTTCACTGGTTGGCTTTTCCGCTGCACGTGTTCAACTCGGAATGCCGTGTGGAATGCTCGACAATTTCAACACGAATATAAGAAATATTTAAGCAAATCATTTACGTTTTTAAATTTATATTAACCCATTTTTTTCCAAATGTTTAATTTTTAATATGAAATATTCATAAAATATATATTTATCGTACGTATCCTTTTTATAATTTAATCTGTTAAGTACTCTTTTTTTTGTCATTAATGAGGGTTCAGAATTCAGCATTTTTTGTTCGAGTTGTAATGATGTTTTTAACACTTTATCTTCAGGCATATCATTATTTCTCTATAAAACAATGATTATCGGTTTTATTTTCCCTATGTTCCCCATGAATTTGAAATCAATTTCAAGCACAAATTTATATACATTTGTATGTAAATATACATAGAGATATTTCTACTTACATACATATGTACATAAATTCTTCGGTACTTCATATCCTCCCCATAAAATTTGTCCACTTATCTGCAGCTGAGCTAACGCCTTTTATTATGCCAACGGTACATTTAGTATTCGGTTTTTTTTTTTTCAAAAATATATAAAGATTTGTTTTTGTCGAATTGCTGGAACCTTTCACTTTAGTTTGGTCTATTTTATTTTTGTTTTTGTGACGTTCCCATTAGAAGTGTTTTTCCTTTTTTTTTGTTTTTTTCGTTTTTGAGGTTTCTTTGCTTATCGTCGATTTATTGTGCGTGCATTGTTGCTTCAACCGGGGATTGCGATTGGGATTGGTTATGGGTAATTAACATTTCGGGGCATAAATCTCTGGCCCTCTTACCCAGTTACGCAGCAAAAGCAGCAACATATGATGCACTCGTTACGAGTATTATGACTGAAACCCCAAAAAAAAAAA
The DNA here is from genome assembly GCA_018150375.1 of Drosophila sturtevanti. Taxonomy (NCBI): domain Eukaryota; kingdom Metazoa; phylum Arthropoda; class Insecta; order Diptera; family Drosophilidae; genus Drosophila; species Drosophila sturtevanti. Next base: position 11,128,778 of record JAECWJ010000686.1, on the reverse strand, counting down.
AAATAAAAGAAAACGAAAAAATGCTGTGAAATTGTCAAATATTTTGAAGATTGTTTTCCATTACTTTTGAAGGGAAACTTTGTCGTTGTTGTGCAAATGAAAATGTTTGCAGACCAAATAAATGACGTGATGGCAAGTCAAATGGCTATAAATCAATTTTAATACAAACTGGCAGGGGGGGAGAAAGAGCTGTAGGCATTTGATCCCCCTCTCCCCACACCAACCCTCCTTGGCTATCATTTATGTCGGCAAAATACAGATCCCTGCAAAAAAAAGAATAAAAGGGTGCTTGTAATGAGTAAAGAGATACAGTCGTATCTAGATACAAGATATATATATACATATATACATATATGTACAACTACATATGGGTATATGAATGCTGTTATGCACTGCCTTTGGCATAAAATTCTTCACAATTATCCATATAACATGAACTTTAGTTGAGATATTCAGGGTTGGGCTATAAAATATAAAAAATTGAGTATTTTAATCCTACGCTAGAAATAAATACTATGTATTTAGCTAGAGGGTATATCTAAAAACCTGTTTGTCGAATAAAAAATAAAAGTTTTACCTTAAAATTAGTTAAGTTTTTACTTTAAAAATATAATATTTGAACAAGAGATGTTCCAACATATCACATAAAGATCACACTGATTTCCTAAAAACTATAATTTGTGGTGTAAGATAATTTAAACTAGTTTAGCAGAGATATGAAAATAGATAGTAAAATTAAATCAGATACTATAATAATATATCAAACACAAAAACCCATTTCAAATATAAAATATTAAATGAACTTTCTTTAAGGACATAAAAGAAAAGTTTTCTAGATTGCATATAGTGATAATGAATAATGTCAAAAGTTAAGCTTAATTAAGGGCTTTTCCAACCCTGGAATTTTGCATGCTCATTTTTATTTTTCTGTTGCCACTCATCAAATAAATGTCAACATTTTGCTAAATACTCGAGGATCTCAATGTGTGCCTATCTCTCTCTCTCTCTCTCTCTTCCTCTCCCTTTGTGACCCTCTATCCCCTAACCATTCAATTATTCCTGGCAATGTTCTTTTTGCACGCAAGGGTCGCCCTCATCGACCATCCTCAGACCAGCTCACTCCACTCCAGCTTTGTTCCGTTCAGTTCAGTTGAGTTGAGTTGAGTTGAATTGAGTTCGGGCTGTTGCACTTTGGCTTGCCCTTGTGTGCAAGTCTCTTGCAGCTGCCTATGGAGAACGAGTGGATATACATACATACATACATATGTATAGATAGATAGTAAGTATATACATACATACACATGTGTATTTCGAGGTGCTGGTGCTGGCAGGATAAAGTGGTAAAGGAGGGGGGAAATTTGTTGGTAGCTACGCTTTTGTTGCGGCTTTATCAGATGTTGACATTTCGTATATTTTGTTTTTTTCTTGCCTTTGCGGAACCACACTTGAGTTCATTTGCAATAATTGGTTTTTCTTGTTGTTGCTGTCTTTACTTGTCCGCCGACTACGTCGCAAAATATAAAGGACAGGGCTAGCCCCTAGATAGATTCTGTTGTAAAATATTTAACATATTTTCACGCCCCATAGTCGCGAATAACCATTAATAATGTCTATATGCCGGGCATTACGTTTAGGTTAATGGATATATAAACATGACAACGATGGTGGGAATACAAATGCAATTGGATCATCATCATCACCACCATTGCCATTCCATCATGGAATGAAGTTGTTCATCTTAAAGAAACTTTAAGCACAAGAATAAACAATAACAGGAATCTGTCAGGTTGCCAATCAATATCAATATCGTGCCAGTCTGTCAATTAGTCAGTCAGTCAGCCATTCACTCAATTTGTTATCCCGCATTGAAATTAATGGAATTCGAAGCACCTGTCAATAGTATATAGCAACTCAATTCCTTAATAGATCTCATTAAAAATTTATTTAAAATTTTCTTTTTTTTTCTATTTCACCCATTAAGTTTAAGTACGTATATTACCGATTTAATAATTATATCGATCAAAGTAATCAGACCCATATATATATTGAATAACAACAAATCCGTCAAAATTCCTTTGGAAAAATATTTTCCGTATCTTATGGATATTAGTCCATTCCTCAATGGTAAATATGTACATACATGTTTCCACTTTGTATATAATGATTTGTATTTAAAGAAAGAAATTTCATTGTTTAGATATACATGTCCGATTTCTGTTGAACGATGTCTATTTCGTATGCAAATGTTGCAAAGAGTTGAACAAGATTTCTTATTACAAATAAACCGTAGAGAAGCGATTTTTGCCTTCAGTCAGAAGCCTGCCATTGACGGGACCTACTCAGTCAGCCCCTACCATGTCAGACCAAATAGATCGACACTTGTGTGTGCAATTTTCTTCTAGCTTGATCAAGAGCTGGGGATCTTTGATTGTGGCCTTCAAGTGCTATATCGTCGTCTATGGTGCCTGTCTAACTGTCTGTCTTTTTTTTTTAATCAGTTGCGGGAAGTGATCTGTGATCTGTTTAATTGCCAGGATTACATGTGCCCAGGAAGTGACAATAATACCCTTCTACACCACCGGTTTTATGTTGCGCCTGAGCGCAATTTCCGTCTATACTAATATTGCTGCTGCAACTGTTGCCGATAAATTTTGTCACATCAACTTCTTCATATATGCCAAAAAAAAAAAAATAAGAAATACTGAAAAGAAAACCAAAAATATGGCCATAAAACCGAATGGGACTGGTCCAAAAGCAACGGAAGAAAAAAGAAGTGAATGTCGAAAATAGTTTTTAACCGCACACCCAAGTCAGAGTCCGTATGGGACTGACTATCTCTGTGCCATTTCCCGTTGTATCCGCAGTTCCCGTATTTCATGTTCTTTAAACGGAACTGCAAACTAAATTGCCCATCATTTGCCATATGTGGTAAATGCTCATTTGGGCTAATGGAATTATGAAATATAACTTTATTTACCCAATTTTTTATGCTAATGTAAGCGGTTAGTACTCATACTTAAGAGGGGTGAAAATGTGGATTATTATATCATAAACAATTTTGTTTAAATTGCAAATGAAATGAAATGTGTTTACATATGTTAAACTTAGAAATGAACTTCGGTCCAAGAGACTCACAGCAATTTAATAAATTACAATTCCCAATGAAAAAATTTAAGCATTCTTGAGGTTAACAAAAAAAGGCTATAATATATTTTTGATAAAAAAAATATATTGTTAAATTTTGAAAATGAGTATTTATTCTTTTTAGTGAATCTTTATATATAAATTGTTTATTTGTAACCTTCCTGTAAACTTTGTATTCTCTTCTAATAATCGTATTATCAAAATATCAAAAAGCTTGCTATAAATTTTTGAAAAATTTAACTTTAATATCTGAAACAGTTTTTCAACATTCATATATTCTATATTTTAGTTAAAAATACTCGTAAATAATACTTATTCCATAAATTTCATTAAATACTCACATATCACATTAGTTTTCATATTTTATGAGATGTTTTTAATTTCATTTAGCGCTTTGGTCAATTTCATTTTGATTTTTGTTTCCATTGAATACCCTTAAATAAAAAATTAAGGAAAAACAACAATAATAAGGGGTTGCTATATTTCTACAATCAATTTGCAAGTTAGGACAAAGAGATGTCATTTAAAGAGCATTTACATTTCGTTGTCTTTCACATATACAATTTTTTTTTAATTTAAAATTTATTTATGAAACTATGCCCAAGCAGACATACTACATCCATACATATAATTTCCGCTTGTTCACCGGCTGTGCGGCACTGCGCCGCGCCAGTAAACCAATGAATTAAGGCAACAGCAACAACAACAACAACAGCAACAGAAATAACAACAACATCAGCAACAAACTTGTAGTATAAATACAAAAACAAAATGAAAAACTATATAAAAATAGTAAAACAAAAAAGAACAAGAACAAAAAAATCGAAAAAAAGTAAAGTAAGCAAGTCGTCCCTGCCGACTTGGAGTATACCCTATACCAATAAGAGATATTTCAGAGAGTATTTTACCAATGGTTTATAGGCTCTAACTTGGCCATCTTTTGGCCGATTTGGAAAAGTTTTACATCAATCTTCTGGATAATTTCTGTATTAAAAAACTGCATTAAAAGTTGAAAAAAGTTGGAAAAAAAATTTTGACCGGATTTTCGTAAATTTTTGCAGTGTAACCATCGTTAAAATTTGCGAAAATCGAGTTGAAAATTAGTTTTCCAGATTTTTATGCTAATTAAAAATGCCGATTCCAAAAAGCAAATAAAGACATAGTTTTTCAAAATCGGACGAGATTTGACTGAATTGGAGCCCTTTGAAGTAGAGGTTCCTTCAAAGGATTTGTCCGTTGTCCTTTTGAAGGATTTTACCAATGTTATATAGGCTCTAAGTTGGCCATCTTTTGGCCGATTTGGTAAAGTTTTACATCAATCTTCTGGATAATTTCCGTATTGAAAAACTGCATTAAAAGTTCAAAAAAGTTGGGAAAAAAATTTTCACCGGATTTTCGTAAATTTTTGCAGTGTAACCATCGTTAAAATTTGCGAAAATCGAGTTGAAAATTAGTTTTCCAGATTTTTATGCTAATTAAAAATGCCGATTCCAAAAAGCAAATAAAGACATAGTTTTTCAAAATCGGACGAGATTTGACTGAATCGGAGCCCTCTGAAGTAGAGGTTCCTTCTAAGGATTTGTCCGTTGTCCTTCTTTTGAAGGATTTTACCAATCTTCTAAAGGCTCTAAGTTGGCCATCTTTCGGCCGATTTCAAAAAGTTTTACATCAATCTTCTGGATAATTTCCGTATTAAAAAACTAAAGTCTAGATAAACAAAAGGAGCGTAACAGATTTTCCTAACACTTTTTGAAATTATAAACTATTATTTTAATTAACTAAATTGATATTATTATTGATAATATTGTTAGTTTATTAATTATTATTTAATAAATCGCTTTAACTAAATGACTGGCTAACTAACTCTAGCTCTAGTTAATCAATAAAACTTATTTACTAGAACCATAAACTTTATTAATTGATAGCTTAGATAATGAAATAAATTAAATAAACTATAATTTATAAAACAATTTAATAATCGTATTTCCATCCCTGAATTCTATATATATATATATGTATATGTATATATGTATATATATTTATAAATTTTATTTTCTAAGCTGCATACTTATGTATGTGCATATCCATTTGATAAATTTAAGAATATAAAAGTTTAATCTACTATTGGACTGAATGTTGTCTATGGTAAATCCAATAAACTATTTCCATAGATTTTTCTTATCAATCACTGTGTAAATGTTATGTAGCAATGTAGCACTCCACTTGTCATTCGGATCATCATTATATATATATATATATATATATATATAGTTTTTGTAGAACAAAATGTATTATTCTTAGCATTGCTAAACTAATGGACACACACTTTCCCCCTTTGAAAATTCCATCAACGCAGCAGCAAACAGTGTGGAAAACTTGAAAGGGAAATGCGTCAAGTGACGCAGAATCAAATGCATGACGAAAGCGAAGCAAAAGGTTTAAGTTAAAGAATTGGCACACCTTTTTGGTCTAAATGGAGAAATAAGTAGAAAAAAGAGAAGAAAAAACAAAAAATCAACATTAATAAATAATAGGGGAAATACATACATACATATATATATATATATATGTATGTATGTATGTCTATATATCTATCTATATGTAGCGTCGCGTGTCACGTGTGCATCTTGATGCCCAAATGTATCTTCAAGATGTTTGCTTTGTATCTATGTATTTATGTATGTATATATTCTTTGTTAGTTTGGCTTTTTCTTTTTGGTTTGTTGTTGTGCCACGCAAATGAAGCGAAACGTGAACATTTTTCGTTTTTTAGCCTGCCTTTGTATTTTGTATTGCTTTTTGTTGGTTCTTTTTATTCTTTCAATTTTTTTTTTTTAATCTTTTTGCCTAATTATTGTTGTTGTTTTGGTTTTTCATACTCGGGCAGGCATTAAGGAAAACTTTATGCGCCATTGAAGCGTTGGAAAATAAAAGTCGTTCGTTTACGTCAAAAAAAAACAACAACAACAACTACCTCTGTGCGTTTGTGTACGTATATATGTGCATATGCATGTGTGTGTCTACGCACATGGCACGGTAGAAACGGTGAACGCCGCAATTGTAGCATATCGCGCATACGCCGCATAGCCAAAAAGTGTTGCCACATCAACGGAAACCACAAGCAGACAAAGTACAGTACAGTGAATGGGTTAGGTCGTGCTGAAGCAAGAGAGGGAGAAAGAGTTAAAAAGGAACGGGATTGAGAGAGGAAGAGGGAAATGAAAAAGGCAGGCAAACAGATTCATACATTGTATGTTCTCATAATTCTCACATTGCCATCGAGTTGCGTTTTGTTTTCTCTATCTTACGCTCTCTCACTCACTCTCTCTCTCTTTCTCTCAGTTATTTTATTTATTCTTATGGTTTTTGTTGTTATGTGTGTGTGTGTGTGTTTGGGTCATTCTTATGTTTTGCTATCCACTTACGCAGTTGATTGGAGGTAGCGGCTAAACTGTAAAAAACAAATTTAAGATAAAATAAAGTTCTCACAAGAAAAATATTTAAAATTATAATGAAAAAGTTTCTTTAACTAAGCAATTGCCAATTGTTTACTAAATTTAATTAATAATTTCTTCAGAAACACACTTTTTCTATTACCACATTTAATTGAGTGTGTTAATTAATGTTAAATTAAATAGTTTTATTTTTTCATTTTAATATTGGTTAATTTTTCCGTTTCCCCCATGATTTATTTGCTCACACACAATTTCAAATTTTCAAATAAATTTCAAATTATTTGATTTCACAACAAGTCAATCCGAGAGCTTTTCGATTGTGTGTGGTAGCCATCTGCTGAGGTTCTTATTTTGTTTTATTTCAAAAGATGGGAATGGGAGAATCATAAAGATTAATTGGCTTATGCTTTATATACTGTACTACAAGAGTGATTCGGAATTTTAATTGAAACACTTGGGCAAAAAAAATAAAAAAGAAAAACGATCAAAAAAAGAAAGAAGAAAAAAACACTGAAGGTTATGCCAACGTAGTATTAAAAATCAAGAAAAGCAAAATAATATTATTAAATAAAATAAAAATTATAAACGAAATTTGTTGAATCATCCATGGTTGATGTGGTTCTGGTGAGCTGGTATCTTAGTCAGGGAGCCGGAAAGGCGCAAAAATTCTTTGCTTTGATCTTCTTATTTGGTGTTGATGAATAAATTAAGAAATGCAAGGCAGCTGGGGCCAAAAAGCTGTTGCAAAAGGCGAAATTATGACGATGGTACGTCCGCCAAGTTTGCTGAATCCCTCGGTCATTGACTTGGCGGCTCACTTGGCTGGCTGCTTGTGCTTTGTCTGACTGTTACCTTTGATGTTGTTTGTGATACGATTTTATGTCCAAATGCAGTTGCTTTATATACATAAATAATCTACCATTTCACTACCGCTCTCTGTCTCTCCCTCTCTCATACACCACTTTTACTTTGTCTCATTGCAGTTGACCGCGCTATGAGTCCCGCACAGTCTGAGGATTCGGGTCTTGCTCCGGAACGTGGCACAACCTATGCAACTATAACACTGCCCCGTAATGCACTTCATTTGGCCATCACATTTGCAGGTAAGTAAAAACTTCATATGCCAATATTAATAGAAAATTTCCCAGCAACCCGCATAATTTAGTTAATTTTCTATTTTGACAGCTGTCATATTACATTTACTTTGATTGAGGAAAATTCTTGAAGCCAAATTATCTCAAATTAATATCTTTCTTTTAAATTTATAAACCATTTTTGGAGTTTGAATTGAAATAAATACTTAATTACTTATAATTGAATATCTATTAAATAATGCGGGAATCGAAATATGAGATAAATATGAATAGGAAGGCATAAATAAAAATTTTTTTTAATTTCATAGATACATACATATGTACATACATATGTTATGAAAGGACAAAAAGGAAAAGTTTAATACATGAGAAAAGTTTTATAATGAGACTTTCACAAGGATGCCGCAAAAAAAGATATTGGTGAATAGTTTGTCGGGCAGTAGCCTGTTAATGTTCTATAATACACGATCAATCATCATTAATTGTTAAATTATGGATTTAAATTAAGGAAAACTCATCTCATCATCAGTTCGACTTGTTAGTTAGTAATTTCGGCATAATGTTCTGATTCACAGAGTCGACCAATTTGAAGAGTTGTTGCTGTTGTTTTTCTTTTTTTGGCAAATCATAGACATAATCACTTTTCAACTGAGAAAAAAAGAATTGTATAAAAACAAGGCAGACTAATTAGAATGATTCATTTTCAAGGTAAAATCAGTTTGTGTTTGACAAATAAGTGGTCAGAATGCAAATGCAATGGGTAAGGGGGCAACACCCACGGCCTGTCAGAGGCCCTCTAGCCAAGGTTACCATTCTTGTTCCGATTCTGCATCTACATACATACATACGTATAAATATATATAGATATACAACTGAATGTATGTATATATCTGTGCCGAGAAATTCCATAATTATGATTTATACGATTGCAGCTTTTTATGATTTTTTCTTTGCTTTTTATTTTATATTTCCTTTTTTTTTTTGTTTTAGTTTTTGGTGTTTTGTTGTTCTTTTCCGCTTTAATTTGCGGTTCTAGTTTTGAGATCGACATGATTTGAATTTTGTATGCGTAACGCGTCCATGTCGATAACGGGACTTTAGAGTGTCGTCAGCAGCGGCATCAACGTTGCCGTCGCCGCCAAAATAAATCATCGTTCAAATCTCCTAACCCCACCCACAAGGCGGGGGCCGCAGACAATTCAGTTGTCGGCCAGACATAATAATAATATATGTCTGACTATATATTTCGTCTAGAATATTTCTTGTTGTTGTTGTTTTTTGCCTATATGCGCTCTTTTTTCTGGGAGAAAAACGAGTGCAAGTGAGAGAGAGAGAGAGTGTGTGTGTGTGTGTGTGTGTGTGTAAGGAGAATAATCTATTGTAAATCTGAATGTGGTTGTGGATGTTGGCCACGTTTTGGGTAAGAGTCCATTTGGTCTTTTTATTTGAACCTCAACGGGTCATCGTCAATGTCTGACGTAAGCATCTTGGTCTTGGTCGTTGTTATCAAAAGTCTGCAACGTGTTTTTATTATTTTGTGTGTATGTGTGTATATGTGTGTGCGTTTGTGTATGACTTTTTTTTTGTCGCATCGACGCCGCCTTCTCATAATGCCTGGGGTTGGCGGCTACAAGCATTTTCCTTATGCTGTCTCTGGCACTGTGCCACAACGGCAGGAGGAGCAACCCCCGCCTCCTCTTCCTCCACTTATTCACTCTCTCTCTCCCTCTCGCTCTCCCTTCCCTAACTCTATATCGTCCATAGTTTGCCGGGCAGTCAGTCAGTCAGCTTGTTCGGCTGTTTTTCATTTTCTTTTCATTTCTTTGCTTTTCTTTCCTTTTCTTTTCTTTTTAATTTTTATTTTTCTCAATTTAAGCATTTATTTATTTACGAGTAACATTTTCCTTCTTCTTTACTTTTTTGGCGAAAGATGCGCCCGTGTTGGCTGATGAGTGGCTGACAGAGCCGCAAACGTTGCAGAGGCGGAAATTGAAATAGAAGCCAAGGCAACTAGAGTTACATACACATATCCAGATGTATATATATATATATATATTTATATACATATATATGAATAAATATATATATATTAATGTAGTTACATATTCCTATTTGCAGGAAGATATGTGCTATACGAGTTTATTCTACAATTATTTCAAAAAGACATAATTGACCTCATATTTTTATATTTCTCTGATAACATCTATCATCTACTGGAGCTACCAAATTTGAATTGAATAACTGCAGTTGTATTCAAAGATTTTGCATTCCTTTTGAATACAACCCATAATACAGACAAGATGTGCCGGGTGACCAAGTTTCGCTCAAATCGGAGAATTAATATCGGTGATATACGAATTAACGTTTTGTACTGAAATGGCAAGAGGTGCAATGACTGATAGAAGTGAAAGTCATAGCACACACTGCTTTGTTCTGCAAGCAGTAGAAGTTTCTGCAAGTTTCGCTCACTGACTGCTGCAAGTTAAGAGAATTTCATTTCTAACTTTTTATTAATTCGCTGGCGATTTCAAGGATATTTGATTTTTAAAGTATTACTACTTGGTACAGGATACACTCAAAGTCGGCATGGATGACATAATTTGCTTCATATTTTTGTCTTTTTAAGTTTAAGGTTTAGATATACAATCAAAACGCAGAGTGAAGTCACTTTGATCGGATTATCTAAAGACAAATATGAAAGATATATTAATGATTGTCATAAAAATATTTCAATTGGTTATATAAGATGACTTTAGCCATACTCTGTAACCCATTAAAAAGTCTCTTGTACAATTACGACTTGTTCGCTTTTGTTGAATGATGTTTAAATAGATATTGTGAATCATTTTCAATAACAAAAAACACTAAAAATATTTTCTAATTGCTTATCAGAATAAAAAAAACAATTAATTTCCAAAAAATGGGAAAAAAAACACCACCAAAGTCCAAATTTACAAAAAAAAAAATGAAACATACTCAAGGTCCAAAAATATGTTAACTATAGTTTCTATAATCGTAATCAGTATCAATGGTCGAATGTCTGTTTCTAGGCAACAAATTCCAAATGTAGGATTTCTTTTTAATATATAGATTAAACACTTATCAGAATCAGCCAGATCAGATTAATTTGTATGCCATTTAAGAGTAATCAGTTTACATCAGAAGTGGTAAGCTTTAAAGGAGATGTCTTATATGAATATTTCTAAATAAATATATATAAATATATATACAAAGTTACTAATTTACTATTTTCCGCCAATTGTAGATGATTATCTTTATAATCAAACTTTGAACCCAATGTCTTCTCACATATTATTTTTTTGACCATATTCGATAATGGCAAAATTTGTAAATCTTTTAAGACAATATTGCCTTGAATCAATATTAAATCAAAAACTTAATTAATTCTTTGCTTTGATTTAATTTTAACCTTTAGATATACACAAGACTTAGCTGTAGATCAGTATAAAGTTTTCCATAACCTTTTCTTAAAAAGTTTGTCAATTAATTTCTCACTTATTTTCAATTTTGTATTATTATTCTAATTGCAGAGCGCCATGATCTATCTTATCCACCTGTTGTGGGCGCCCTCAGTCCTGTGGGTCATGCAGCAGATTTTCTAGCACCAGGTGACCGTCTACATCAAATTGATGGCATATCGACCATAGGTCTGAGTAATCAAAAGATCATGGGCATGTTATGTGCCAATGGTGGCGAAACAGGACCAGCCATTGTGGAGATTGAATACTCTTTGCCCGAATACAGTAAGTGTGAATCATGTGAATATGGACACAAAATTTCACTTAATATCATCATCATCATCATCATCATCATCTCACCCACTTAGCAGTTTCTCAAAATAGTCTGTGTGTTACATCAAAATTGGCCCAAATCACTGTGGAGCGGGAGAGTGGCTGTTTGGGCTTAACGTTACGTGGAGGAGCCGACTATCCACTGATTGTTACCCATGTCAGACCACATGGCCCAGTATACAAAACAGGACGCATAAAACCAGGCGATCGACTATTGCGTGTCGATAATGTAAGTATTTATTGGGATGACATACACCTGTATCTCTGACAGGCATTTCCGTTGTTTTTCCATTTCCTTGATATTTGATATTATAAAGTTTTCATTTTTATTTTAGGTCTCGCTTATTGGTAAAACTTTGGCTGAGGCCCAACAGATTATTAAATGTGGCGGTCATGTATCTGGTTATACCAATCTGACCATCGAATATGATGTATCTGTGGTACAAAGTGTTGAATTCTCAATGGGGCCATTGCTAATCGAAATTGAAAGACCGATGAATGATAAATTGGGTTTAGTTTTGTGCAATTATTCAACAGCCGGCACAACATCCAGTACAACCAGTACAGATAAATTGGATGAAGTGACACAATCGGGCATCTATATAGCTAGCATATTGCCAGCTAGTATTGCCGATCGGTAAGCAAAAGCAAAAAAGAAAACAAAAGCAAAAAAAAAAATAAAAAAAACAATGTTATATATCTAAATTATAATGATTTTTAATGCAGCTGCGGAGCATTATCTGTTGGCGATCAGGTGCTCTCTATTGATGACAACATTATAGAGCATACTGCCTGCACTCCCGATGAGGTAATGACCATATTAGATACAAGCACTGGACGAGGTTATACACAAATGCAGATCATGCCGGCTCATGCCTTGGCCCGACGTGGTAAGTTTTTAATAAAATAAAGATTTTCTTTTTATTGAATATTCTTTTTGGCTATCGGAGTTGAATCAATTTGGCTGAGAGAATGGTCGTCAAGGCTCTATCTCTCGTTATATCTGTCTCTCTCTCTCTCTCTCTCTAGAGACATTCCAAATGTGGTAATACGAAGGTCTTGCGTAGGTGACACGGGTAATGAACAGACAATGACGACAATGACTGAACGACAAACGGCTGAAATAACATCATTGGCAGTGCAGTAACTTTTGCCAACGAGGTTGAATTGAAAAGTTTTACACACACACACACACATTAGACACTTTTATCTTCATTTTTTCCCCCCTAATGTATTTTGAAATTGATGCTTCTATTTTTTTTGTGTTAGTAAGCTCAATAAACAATCGGATCACAGTCTGTCTGTCTGTCTGTCTGCCTTAAAAGAAGAAGAGAAAAGTGTACGATCCACTCACATTAGATGAGCACAAACAAAGCGCCAATCAATTTCCTTTTTGTATGTTTTTCATTCAATTTGTTAAGCAAACACACACTCACAGACTGTGAGAGACGTGGAGACAGACAGACAGACAGACAAACAGACACACTGAGAGACTGAGAGACTGTCAGACAGATGGCAAGAATGTAATGTAACGATTCAATTCTGGGGTTGACAATATATATGACTATATGGATATGGTGTGATTTTCTCGGCCATAAATTCTAGACTAAGATCGTCATGGAACACAAATAAACTTGAATGGAAAAATCTAATGCTAGGATTTGTTAGTCAATGTCAATTGTTTTACTTAAACATGGCCAAAGTCCAAAAGTTAAAAGCTTTCAGAGAGAGGGGCAGAGAGATGGAGAGAGAGAGGGAGATACACACACACACGCGTACAATTGAATTTCCATTTAAAAGGGCAGACCAAAAATAGATAAATTTTGTTCGACATTTTTCCAACTTAATTTTCCAATTTAATTTTCTTCTAGGTCACACAGCACTCGGTAGTCCCAAGTATAGCTTCAGTACTCTGGAGTCAAGAAAATCCACTTCAACGGGTAGGCAAAGGCAACGTTTTGTAAGGAAAAGCTCATTACCATTGGAGGTAAATGGAAATGTTAATGGGATTAATGGTGGAACTGGTGGATCTATTCCAGTAACCGGACCAGTTACTGGCCATTCAAATAATGCTATTGGCCTATGTAGAGCTGAAAGTTTTCCCGTTTTACTTGACTGTAGTCAGGGTGCTGGAATTGTTCTTTGCGAGGAGGCCAATAATTGTGGCCGATCCGTTAGTATAGCACAAATAATGCCCGATTCTGTAGCAGATCGTAGTGGTTGCATACAGCCAGGTGATCGGATTGTGGCCATCAATAAAATGTATAATCTAGATGTATGTGCCATGCGCCAATTACTTGAGCCATCTCGAAGTAATAATTCTCCACCGGCCAATTGGTTGGAATTGGAAATTGAATTCGATATGCCAGATGCTGTGGTGCCCTCCAGTGGGGTATTCAATGTAAAACTTCTGCGTACGGGTAAATGTGGCTTGGGTTTAAGCGTAAGTATCAAATAAATATATGTATATGTATATATGCATCTATTCTAATTTATTTAATGCATTCAAATTTCTAGATGGGAAGTCATGGTGGATTGGTTATAGCTGATGTTAAAATGGGTAGTCCTGCCCATCGTTGTGGTTCACTTAGGTCTGGCGATATTCTCTTAGCCGTCGATCAGCATCCAGTACAGCATTTCAATGTTGATGCCCTGCTCAAGGAGTCAACACAGACAGTGGCCAATTCAACGGTCGCATCCACAAGCACCGATTATACCACATTGACAATTAAACGGGTTAATTTACCCGATTTTCTACCCAATCCCATATATAGCAATTGTCAACCAACTACCAATGGGGTAACCGTGTCAAATGTTAGTGACCATGACCTATACAGTAGTGCCTATGTGGCAGCTAAATATGCTGAGGTCAAATATAATGATTGCAGCATTTCATTAAAATCAAGGACACCACAACCGGATTACTTTCGTGGTCCCAGCATGGATGAAAATAGTTTACAATCGGTACAATTGAGACATGGTGGCGGATCACCTGGTTGGATTAATGCGAATGGTACAAATGGTCGTGGCTATCCAAATGCTGCCAATAATACACAAAGTTTAACCACCGAGCTGCCCGAGGAGGAGGATGAACAGGATCTTGATGGCCAGCAATATGCTGGATATGAACTTAATCGATATGCTAGGTAAATTATACATTTATTTTATACGCTATGAAGAGGATTATTTATTTCTTACATTCGTAGTGTTGACTGTACCGTCTTGCCACCACCCATGGAGAATAAGGTATATGGATCAGCGGCCAGTTCTAGTAGCAAAAGCAGTGGCAGTAGTTTACATCAAATCATTTTCACTGTACGTCTTGAGCCCAAAGGTGGCCTACTGGGTATCACTTTGGCTGGCAGTGAAGATATAACGAAACCTATTACCATTAGTGGCCTAGTTGAGGGTAGGCAAACTATATACATATATACATAGATATCAAATGGTTAATCTTTAACTCATTGCATCATTTCGATAGGTGGCATTGCACATAAGAACTCCCAAATTCATGTGGGTGATCAATTATTGGCTATAGATGAGCATTCGATACAGGGTATGCCATTGTCCCATGCTACCAGTCTATTGCAAAATCTTGGTGATCTGGTTGATCTTAAGATATTGCGTAGTCATGATCTGACCAATGGACCCACAACAACAACTCTCTCCAATGGTGGCTTGTCATCACAAATTCAAACACAAGCGATTTATGCAAAAGTCCAGCGTAGGCCAAGAAGTCCTTCGGCCAATACAGAGGCAAGCAGCAATCCTGGTACTAAAGATGGTCCAGATGGATCTGGTAATAATAGTGGCAAGCAACGCATCTTTCATGTTACACTTTATAAGGATAAAGTCTATGATGATTATGGTTTCTCTGTCTCGGATGGACTATATGAACGGGGTGTATTCATTAATCGCATTAGAAGTGGCGGACCAGCTGATATGTGTGGTCAATTGAAACCCTTTGATCGTATCATGCAGGTATGGATAATTATTTGTAACATTTTAAGCAAAACTCTTGACTAACTTTCAGTTGGTTTCTTTAGGTCAATGAGATGAAAACCCAGGATTTTGATTGCTGTCTCACAGTACCTTTAATTGCAGCTGCTGGCGATAAGATCGAAATGATTATGCAACGCACAGAATGATTCGATTGTTGGGGGAAGGAAAGTGGCAATATCATTCAATATAATTCTTAATATTTACATATATATATATATATATCTATTCTCTGTCTGCCTGTCTTAAAATCTTTTTCTATTATTATCATAATTATAATTTTTTTCTTTATATAATGTTATACTAGTTATAGATTAAGCATAGAGAGCTAAGTGCCATTACTCCAAATAACTAATATAGAACCATCTACGAAATGCCTTAATGCAAAAACAAAACAAAAGAGCAAAAAAAAAAAATCAGCAAAATTTTTTTAACGACAATACACCGAAAAGAAAAACAATTAAAAATTATACAATTAGCTATAAGTTCTTTGAGAAAAAAAAAAAACAAAACAAACAAACCCACACTCTCGATGCCATAACTTTAGTTGAGTATATATATATACATATATATATATATAGTCGTCAGCCATAAACCCAAAAACTAAAACGAAAACCCCACTTCGAAATTAGTTTATAGATGCATATTTCTAATTTAATTTATAAAAATATAAAAAAAAAAACAAAACTATTCGTTTATAGTAAATAAACATACTTCAAGTTTGTTCAAAAGCTAGATCAAATCCAATACTGATATAATTCATTCTCAATTATATATAATAATTTGTGGGATATTTTCCTTTTTCTTTTTTTCTAATTTGTTTATTTTTTGACATGTAAGTAAAGTACAGTGAATGAAATGTTTATAACATTTCCATTAAATAATAAACAAGCTATCAGATTTTGTTACGATAGTCATTTTCGATACTGAGAATGTTCTGTTATTCAATTGTGCACTTTGAATTCATAAACAAAAACAGAAATTTAAATAATAGTATATATGTATGTATGTATACATACGACTAAATATATATACACATGTATATATATTTCAAACGTTTGGTTGGGGGAAACGACTTTAACATATCCACTACTTATTAATTTCAAAATTAAAAACAAAATAATTATGCCACCATATGATGGGATATAGAATATATATATATATTCTCAAGATTTTAGATATATATATAATTTTAGATGTATATATAAGAGACTAAATTTTATTCAACTCAAAAGATCTGTTCATATACAAACTACATATATTTGTGGATAGTTTCAAATTTGTTTTTCAAACTGATTGTCAAGTTTTGAAAATAGCTTGAAAATTGTATATACCCATTTATTGTATATATATGGGGTATATAAAATCTGTTTGCGCAAATGTTGCACTTGGAAAAATGACAGACTCCCCCAATCGCAGTACCTTCCGTTGTCCAGATCATAGCAGTTGAAACGGGAACGGGCATTGGTATTGATGACGCTCTATCAAACAAATGCAAAAACATCTTTATATAGCAGTCAATGGATTTTTGTATATAGTATATATTTTTTTAATATGTATGTATATATTTATAGATTTTTTGAACCGGAATTTATTTTAAATATTGGTTTCAACAGCCGGGGAATTTAAGCCGTACAAAGTTCAAATGCTTATCATAAAGAAATGGGCACGAACAAAAAGAAAAAAGGAAGAGAATAGGTAATCCAATGGATGGTATAATATGAACTTGTATTAAGATGTGATTATTAGAAAAAAATAGTGTATATATATATATATACATATATATTTATAGAATATATAGAATATAGTTGACCTTAGTAGATATATCAACGGTATTATTAGAATATACATATATGTATATTAATATCATTTCATATTCATATGAACATATATGAATTATAGAATTTAGATGGAGCTATATAATCTTAAAAACAACTAAATAGTTCATATACTAAATTTCTTATATACATATATAGTTACCTAACCGAACTTGAAAAAAAAACTTCTTTTTATTTAAAATAAGGACATCTGAACGAAATTAAATTTGTTTTCTAGAATATGTTTTCTGAACTCAGAGATGATTTTTAGTAATTCCTAGTAATACTTTATTGATTTTCATTTTGAAAGGACAAAGAAAAAAAAATTAAATAGCTTTATATCAATATTTTAAAAAACAATTACAAGCAACAGAATTACATTTAAGTAAACATTATTTGATGTAAGCATATATATACATTAATTTGCTTACAAAATTAGTTAAAAACATTTGGATACATATAAATTCTAAAGGTTTCAATATAGAGTATGCAAGGTTTTTTTTTATAGGAATGATCTCTTTGGGTTTTTCCAGTTTCAATATAATTAAAAATCTGCATTTTGCAGTGTTATTTCGTCCTCGACTTATTTATTAATTGTGTATGGATTCTACTCTTTTTCTTTTGCTTTGCGAGTAGATAGATTGAGAGATATTCTTAGGGCGCAAGGTTGGTGGAGATCAATCGCCAATGCGGATGATGATGAGTCTCGTCGCGTAAACAAAAACAGAAAGCGGCATTTGTGATAATGTCCATATACATGTATGTATGTATGTGTATGTGTGTGTGTGTGTGTGTGTCTGCCGCTGCCTCAGTCGCTGCTGTCTGCGACTGCTTTAGCTGCTCCTAGATTGACGTCAATGCAAAATCCTGGTGAAAAGTCAAACAATTAAAAACCCGTAAACACCTTTTATGCCAGATCTTGGACTTTGAAACATGAAACAAAATGTGTCTAATCCATATGTGAATTTTGTGTAATCTATTTAAAATTGAGTGTGGCGATAATAATGACCAGACATTGACCCAATGCTGCCCGATTACCTGACTGCTGCTGGGAGGCTTGTCACTTGACACAGTTTCAAGTGAATGTTTTGGCGATAGTCAAAGTATCTCTTAGTAAAGAATATATATATATATACCTACATACATAATTCACATTTAGCGGTGACTTTGATCTTTGAGTATTTCTGTTTGGGTGATGGCGCTGGATTGGTGGGATTGAGTTGACTTTTGTTATCGTTTAAGTGCATCAAGTGTTGCCTCCAATATATTTTGTACTTTGCATCCCCCCCATGTTGACTCTCTTACCCACACATACACTGCACAAAAACAAAAACAAAAACAAGAAAAAAAAATGAATTGGCTTATCATGAGCAGAGCTCAGGGCCGACAACGACCATGTCGCGTGCAGCGGTTAAGTCGCAGCAGCAGCAGCAGCAGCAATAACAACAATAAGAGCGCAGCGCAGCAGCCAAAGCTGCGACTGTGACTTAGACTGGAACTGAGACTGAGACTGAGAAACAGAAGATAGAGACATGGGCATAAAAATTGCGTAGCTCGCAGCTGATCGCTTCAGTACTACAGCGGGCGTCAAACGCGACAGACTAAAGGAAAGGAAAAAGAAAAGTAAAAATAAATAAAAAATAAAGAAACTATACTCGAACGGGATAGAGCGAAAAATCGAAAAGTATATAAAAAAGAAAATCAATAGGAAACGAAGCAAAACGCGTGGTATACACAAGTGGATAGACAGACAATAAGCAAGACAAGAAAGCAATACGATAAGATTAACGCTTAACTTAATTAAAAAAACAACAACAAAAAGAGCAAAAAAAAAAAAAAACAAATAAAATATAATAAAATAAAACCATAGATCGTATCAATTCAAATAGTTAGTAGGTAACAATAAATGGTCTTAGCCAAGTGCCGACATAACACACAAACAGTTCTGGCGGTGATTTAGGGCCTGTGAATTCCCGAACACCTATTCGATTGTACCCAAACGGGGTATATCATGTTAACACAAGTGATAGTTTAAAACAAAAAAAAATTGAAATAGTTTTAAAAACCAAAGACAATAAGCTAAAGTAAAACAGAATTAACCAAAAATGTATGTGGCCAATACAACTGGCGGCCTAATGCTGCAAACTATGCTCTATTTGGCAAATCACACAAGTCGAGCGGCTGTCAACACACTGATCGATTTACCACCAGCACCCAAAAGTGGTAAGTGAGTGATCTGCAGACGTTTGGTGATTTCTAGAACGTGGCATGATATTACATACTTTGTATATGTATGTATGTATAGGTGTATGTGGACATACATGGTTAGATGATTGATTGCCTGGGTGTGTTGCAATGTGTGTCAGAAAGACAGAAAGACCAGACGAACAGACTTTACCTGGAAAATTAGCACACAGACTAAATGGTCAAAGACTCTTGCAAGTCCATATTCCATATGCACCCTACACTAAAATGATCAATTTACTAGATTGTAATAGGAAATCTAAAACTAAGAGAGAGTTGTACTATGTAAGTACAGAGATGAAATTGTTAATATAAGGGAAATTGATCGCATATCTAGGTGACTCATCAAAGTTTTTTTTTGTATATATATATATATATGTATATATGTATATTATTAAGACAATATGAGAGCATCTTCAGCAGACATACTTTAGCTTGGTTGTAGAAACAAATTCTGGTTTCAAATGGTTCATTCACCTTGCAGCAACTGGAACTGCGGTACCAAAAACAAAAAGCAAAAACCAAAAAAATAAAGTAAAGAAAAGGCGCAAGCCTCAAGGGAAAGCTCTTGTTTATCGCTCCATCATCATTATCATCTTTATCCATGCCAACAAAATAGGCAATCCAACATTATTCAAAAAAAAAAAAAATAACGTAAAAGAAAACCAAAATTCAAATTACGACAACGCACTGACTTGACTTCATTATATCTAATCGAAAACTTCCGATACGAAAATGATATGAAAAACTGACAATAACAATGACGACAATGGCCAGCGTCAGCCGAGCGGAAGGCAATGAGGTTGGGGGCACATGCTTCACTGATCGGGGCAGAAGGTTACAGCAATGCAATTATTGAGAGGAAGGAAATCGAATCTTGCAAAACCGATATTAAAATATATATATTTTTTTATGCATATATCTTTATTAATTCCATAGATATCAATGAAGTAAAATGCTTTGGCGTTTATGGTTGTTTTCCAATCAATGGACCCTGGAATACCGTCACACGTTCGATCAATGTCCATCCAAAAAAACCATCAGAAATTGAACCGCATTTTACCCTCTACACGCGACGTGAGTTTGATCAACCCAAATATATTGACCTTAATGATCCGGACAGTGTTCAGTATCTGGGAATCAATGAGAGAGGTAAAATTTATCTATTGGCACATGGGTATTTGGAATCTGGTGAGATACCCTGGATGTGGACAATGGGCAAGGCATTGCTAAATCATGAGCCAGAGGGCGAGTGTGCCGTTATACTAATTGATTGGGGCGGTGGCGCTAGTCCACCATATGTCCAGGCAGTGGCAAATATAAGATTAGTGGGTGCCATAACGGCACATATTGTCCATATGCTGTATGAAGAGTTGCAATTACCGAATCTTGATAATGTTCATATTATTGGACACTCGCTTGGTGCCCATTTGTCCGGCTATGCGGGCTATCATCTGCAGAGTGATTTTGGTTTAAAAGTAGCACGAATCACTGGTTTGGATCCAGCTGCTCCACTTTTTACCGATACTGATCGCATTGTGCGATTGGATCGTTCGGATGCCCATTTTGTAGACATTATTCATACGGATTCCAATCCCTTGATGAAGGGCGGCCTGGGAATTAATCAGCGTTTGGGACACATCGATTTCTTTCCAAATGGTGGCTTTGATAATCCCGGCTGTGATAAGAAGCTTCAGGATGTGATGAAGAACAACAAAAAGGGATCACTATTCTCGACAATGCAAGAGTTTTTAGGCTGCAATCACATTCGTAGTCAGCAGTTTTTTACCGAGAGCATTGGCAGCAAGTGTCCTTTCATTGGCAACACCTGTGAATCCTTTGATGTAAGTAAATGTGTACAACCAATCTCATTCCTACAGCTGAATAAAATGACCGTTTCTCCTTTTTTGTTCAATATAGAGCTTCAAAGATGCCAAATGCACCAGCTGCGATGAACCAGGACATCTGTGCATGCGCATGGGATTCCACAGTCAGGAAGATTACAATGATCAAATAGAACGCGGCTTGCTGACCCCACAGGATCCTCCGCCTATGTTCTATCTAATGACTGGTGATAATAAGCCCTTCTGCCGGCTGCATTATAAAATCACTGTTCGAGTCTCCAGTCACGATGAGAGCACTCTACATGGCGGTGAAGTTGGCACACTTTCTATAACTCTACATGATGAGTATGGCAAAAAGTCCACTGATCGAATGAAGTTCTCACCGAAGGCAATGTATTTTGAGCCGGGATATGAGTATACGGCCTTGGTGCCTGGCAAGGATTTACGTGATCCTGGTTATGCAACAGTCTTTTGGGAGTACCAAACCAATTTACTCAATCCACTTACTTGGCGCATTCTCTCCTCGCCACGTATTTATCTCGAGTATATCTTAATCGAATCGATGGAGTCCAGCGAAATCTACTTGAAGTTATGTACCCATAATGAGAGCGCCATTTTGTCAGGGGCGGAGAAGAATGTGTTGCATACAAGCTACTGCAAGGATTAGATAAGGATTAGACGAAAGCTTTTTCAAAATGCTATATATGTCTACTCCCGAGAGAACCATGCAACAATATAGCGATGATCACAACCAAAAAGCTTGGGTACGCGCTTAAGGAGGCGCCCTCTAGTGGATTTACATTTCAAGTCAACCATCCAGCTAAATGGCAACAATTACGGCGCCACTGTGCTAGTTTAAATTAAACCGTATTTTACTATAGTATTTCCAAATTAGGCGAGAGAAAATGCAAGCGAAAAAAATTTATTTATTTATAATTTATAAAAAATGTTTGTTTTTTTTTTTTATAAACATAAATATGTATGTTTAGTTAGCATTAAGCATTTGTATATTACAATACAAATAAAGGTCCATAGTCAATAACAAAAAAATTAAAACAAAATGTCTGACTGACTGTCTAAAACTTTATATACTGCGATCGTTCCGTATGTAGACCGACTGAAGTAGGAAAATTAGATTAATGATTTAATATGGAACCCTTCTTTTTTTCTTTTTCATTGGAATAATACATAGTGCAGACTTTTAATTATAGCTTACGGAACAATGCCATTAGAATTAGGTAAAGAAGTCAGACCAGTTATTAACCAAGTCCGACAACTCGTGACCACTGATAATAATTATAATAGCAACAATCAAAAATCAATTACAATTACCTGTTAATCAATGGTTATGAAACATCCTACAGGTACTTAAAATACATTTATAAATTTTATTTAAACGAAACAAAAAACAAAAATTTCTTATGCACCAGATAACAATATCAATACACTGTATGAATTGTCGATTCCTTATCATCGATTATTTCAACGTCGCTATTATCATCATTCGATCCAGAAGTACTATTACAAAGTTCATCTATTTGATTCTTCAGATCTTCGATCTCTGCAGCATTTTTTCGACGAACACTTGCCAACTTTTCATAAAAAAAAGGAGGAAAATAAAGATTTTATTTATCTGTGCCTTATCATTCAAGACGGGCTCCTACTTACTTCAGCTTCATTTTCCCTACGTGCCAACGCCAGTCTTTTCTCACATCGCTCTTCGAACAATTTAATATTGGATTGAAGGATTTCTTGGTGGGCTTCGCAGAGCTCTTTACGCAGTTTCTCCTCCTGCAGTTGCAATTTATACACAGTTTCAAGTTGCAAACGTTCAATGACAATACGTAAGCTAAAAGCGAATTAAATGGATTATTTTTTAATAATTTGCGAGAAAAACTTATAGTCAAAGATACGTATAATACAAATAATTGATTGTTTTATACTTTAATCAATACTTACTTTGCAGACTCCATCTCCAAGTTTTTGATGTATTCGCTAGTTTCGGTAGAGATGCCAACTGAAGAATCAATGAAACCGGAATATCTAGTGCTATAATATTTTTTCTTTGGCTTCTTGAAAACAATAGCTTGGGCTATTGAGGCAAAGTTAAGAACATTCAGATTCTCCTCATAGAATTTGTCCAATGGTGTCACGGTGACAATCATAGACAGATATTCCATGCCTAGCAAGGATGCCTGCAAAAACATCGTCAACTTAGAGTCACGATATGGTATATTGGTCTTTTTGCGCGATGGTATTGCGGCTGCATCCAAACAACGACCCAAAACCATAAGCGATGTGTTAATATTCCGGGCTTCCTTGAGACGGGAGCCGACTATTCCAGCCTTATCCACTCGCTCCGATCCAGCCAAATCGCAGAATTTATACGTATTTTGGGTAGTTAATCCCGAGCTGTGATACTTGAGGACATCGATGGAGAAAATGCAATGCGATCGGCTTGATTTTGCATTTATTGCAGTCGAGGCACATGTTGAACGCTGCTGACCTAGACGCAACAATTTAAGTGCCTCCTCCGTGTTTGTTACGAACACTCGAGTTAATCCCTTGACAAACACTTTGCCATTGCTTCCGACAATTTTTAAACTTCGCCGTGGAGTGGGAGCTATTTTGACCTGTCCCGGCGGTAACTCGAGCAGATCGTAAACAAATTCGTTATATATCTCCACGAACGACACCCATATCATTACGGAAACATCAGTCATGTTTTTTGGCGTGAATGTGTGGTCACCTCGAATGACCTGTTTAATGCGCTCATGATGATCAGTTATATCTGGGCACATTTCTAGCAATTTGGTTCGAATTTGTTGTTCCTTAAGGGTAGCGTCATCTTCCAGGAAAACAACACACTCGTTTATTATCTTGAGCTTTGGCATATGATATATATTTGAGCCATACATAGTGAATATGTTTTCGAAGGCACGTGGTATAACGCCAGCTCGCACATCATCACCTATTTGGGATCGAATACAGTTAAATCCGTTCGGATTTGCCCACTGTAAAACTTACCAAGCAGAGTATACGTCTTGCCTGATCCAGATGTACCGTATGTTAGGATTGTGGCGCACTCCTCGGCTACAATTCGAGGTCGGACGCATATGTCGTACACATCTCGTTGACCAACTGTGCTATTGAATATGTTGGTAAAACTAAAATGCTTTTCCATGCGATCAACATTGCTGCTAGTATTTTCAGTAGCGGCATTCTTTGTGATCAGGACATTCCCACAATCAGATATGCTGTAGACTTTGGATGATGCCTTCACTGGACGAAGTCGTAGATAAACCTGTGGTCCAGACTCGGCATCGCTGTGGTTATCGCCTGTTGTGGTGCCTGATCCCTCGTATTCCGATTCAATATCATTCAGCCTGTGGTCGGGGGAGTTACTATCTTGAGATTCGCGAGCTTCTTCAAAAAGGCGCTGCTGCTTATGTGGCAGCGGTCGAAAGCGACGATCAATGCTGGGATCACGTGCCATCAAAAAGGAGCGCACTTCGCGTTTATTGTGGTTGTTGTTGTCCATTTCTTTGAGAAAAAATTAATTCCTCAACTTTGATAATAAATACATAAATAGTACTTTGGCAATTAGCGGTTTTGCTCAGGCGCCTTTTTTTGTGCTTGCCAGAGTAGTTGCCTGTTTAAAAGTGAATAATTATCGATTGACTGAAAAATGGTTCCTGGACTACTAGGAGCTATCGATATTTATACATGAGCTTTTTATTTGGGACTTTTCAATGGAGGGCACCACTGAGAAATGTACACGGTTTATTTTAAACAGTCCGCATTAACCATTTTATTATCTATTATTATCAATTATCTAAGCAAAGTAACGATACTTTTAATGCGACCCAAGAAGTTTGTTTAGAAACACCGACGGTTGTTCTCAACAAATTTTACAGCTTTAGATCTCTCTGTGATCTATGCTTTTATTCGGGCAGATTTATCAAATTATATCAAATCAGCTCGTAATGCTAATCAATATAGTATGTATATGTATTCTTTTTATAGTCGGAGATACTTTCCTCTTCTGACCAAAATTGATATACTCTTTTTGCAAGGGTATAACAAACAAATTGTCATAGTCGTACCTAAGGTCTCTTATGAATGAAAGAGACAAAGCAAACTCGTTCGCTTGTTGGCAGAGGCATAAATTTCATCGATGTGACATGGATCCTTTTCGATGTATGGTCTATCCGCTTCTTTGACTGCCTGACTGTCCGCCTGTCCATTTGTCCACTGTTAATAATTTAAATGCTTATCGCAGCGAATGTATCTATCGTATGCATGTGTGTATCTTTTACATATAATTGATATTATCTGCATTGATTTGACTCGTTTTTTTTTGTTTTTGTATTTTTTTTTTTTTTTTTGTATATGTACCCTCTTGTCTGTTTTCTGTTTTGTTTTTCTTTGTTTTCGATTTCGTTTTTTGGTTTTTGTCCAAACACATTCCAATGTTTCGGTTTTTGTTTTTTTGGAGCCTCAAAACTGGGGACTGGCTTGAAAATGCTTCGGGGTCATAAAATATGCTTTTGGCCGGGACTGATGATCATGTTGACAATCTTTTCGCTGAAGTTCATTTCGATTCGTATGGGTTTTTCTGGGAATTGAAATTGAATTGAAAACCTTTTCATGTTCTGACTTTCTCATTCATTAATAATGTTAATCGTTTTTGAGATCATGATGAGGCAGAAGCTGATATATGTATGTATGTAACTACCGCTGCTGTTGCTGGTGCTGCTGCAGATGATGATGATGACCCACAGAGTGTCATGCGACTGTCATGTCACTTGTTACAAGTGGAAGAGAACCAAAACGAGAAATAAACAAACAAATTGTTATGGCAAGGCAGGCACTTTAAACGCCTCCACCCACTGCAAATTGTTTGCAGCTGCCAACCCGTTGCCACTCAACTATTCCGGCCCATTCCGGTCCATGGTCCGCCTCTTAATTAGTTCACCTTCGGCTCTTTCAACTCCATCCATCTCCTTCTCCATATTTTTCAACCAACTAGGCTGGCTGGTATAAATCAGCTTGGCGGGCCGCCTGAGCGACATCAAATGAAACTCAAATCAAAATGTCATAATTTCCACAAGGCGAACATCAGCGACAATACGTCAACATGCCCACCCCTTTACAATCATCCTATCCATCCATTTCCCCCCCCACACTAACCCTGCCCGTTTCCCTTTTTTTTACACTGGCGATGGCCACCTTTTAATTAGTCGCCTGGCGTCGTCGTCATCGTCGCAAACAAATCACATAATTATGATTGAGGAGCAAATGACAAAAAGCATAGGCATAAAAGGGTGGAGAACTCTTTTGGTGCCCATTTTGGGGTTTCCTTTCCATAAAAATAAATCAGAGCACAGCTGCCGTAATTGAATGCAAATGTCCATCCAAAAATATCATTCTATCTATTCTGACTCTTCGCCACATTCACCTCCCGTGTGCCATCACCATCCCCTTCTCATCATCAGTCTGCCATTGAGTAGGCGACAATCTGCTCTAAATTATCACGTGTAGGTGCCCGTTCCGTTCCGTTCCCCTTGCTGTTCGATGCTCCATTGTGTTTGCTGACGATGCGTGGAAAACTAATTTCCCCCTAGTGCCATAGTCACAATCGCCCTATCTTCCAACTCCAACACTCACTCCCACTGCCACTCCCATTCCCATTCCCATTCCCATTCCCATTCCCATTCCCCATTCTACTTAATATTTCCCATCCCCTGCTATTTTCCTGTGTCATTTATCTTGAGTATTTTTTCTGATATTCATAATTTGTGGCGTGTGCTCTTGCATCTTGCTCCTTGGCTCCTTTCTCTATTTTTTTTGTTTTTTTTTTTTAACTTTTTGTCTTGATGTTGTTAAATTGCACCACGTGTTTTTGATAATGACGACATAATTACGAGTCTAGGTATAGTTTGAATGAGATTGTAAACATATAAGGCGGAATATCTGAATTCTTCATATAGAAGAACAAGAAAGAAAAATGATTGCAAAGAAACTAGCTATGAATAAAAGTATGTACGAATGAAACTGAAACAGTCCTTAAGCATTGTTTAACTGTTTTTTGTTTATGAATTTGTTATTATACATATGTATATAAATATGTAAGATATGTAGTTAATTCATTTGTTAAACATCTATATTGTGTGTGGAATACATGGAATACAGTTTAAGTATACGTGACTTTTAATTCTTCATTCAACTTTTTGAAAGATCTCGAGTATTCTCTAAGCTTTTTTCTCTATCAGGAAGATATCCCAAAAGCACGGCTAATGTAGAATCCAATACAATTACTATGATTATATAGATGCAAAAAAGGATTGAATACTAAGTAATCTAATATTTTTAATCTATCCGTTGCTTTTGAATTTTTAAGTTTGTATAAACGATTACTTCACCTAATGGTCCCCTGATAAAAAAAAACAAAGTTTTTACAAATTGTTAAATATTAACAAAAATCAAACTACCAAAATGTCATTACCGATAACTATTTTTCACTATAACTTTTAAACCTGTGAGTTATTTCAAATATGTTAACAACAATTTAAAATTTGGAGCATTACCTGTCACCTTTTTTCTTTTTGTTCAGGATCAATAAGATTGCAAAGAGGAAACCATAATTTCTGGAATTGAAATAAAAGAAAATGTCGCAAATGGTTTTGGGATACAGATCGAAATCGTGATCGGGTTCAGTATGCCAAGCCTCATTAAAACGAACAAAACAACAACAAAAAGCTTTCTCAATTTCTGACTACGAGTTAATGTTATGATTATTGCCATTAAGAGAATTTATTAGCAGCTCTTCAGTCAGGACATGGACACGATTGCAGCTGCAGTAGGAGCATCATCAGCAGCATCCTTGTCTTCATCATCATCATCATCATCAGCAGCAGCAGCAACATCATCAGGAGCAACGCGACAACTGAGCATCATTTTTATTACCCTTATTTATGGTTATGCCTGTTGGTTATTTCATTCGGATTCGTTTGCCTTTTGTTTTGTGTTGTGTTGTCGATGGGACAAAAGAAAACTTTCAGCAAAATGTAATCGATATTTTTCAACAAAAGGTGGAAAGTACAAGGAAAACCATTATCGCTCCTTGGCACAAAAGCGAAGCAGAAAAAAAAAAGCATAATGCAATAGTCCAAAAATAACAAATTATGCTGAAGCACGCAGGATCAGGTTACCCCGCAACCATGCTACATCGCACCCGCAATCGTCCCCGCTTTCACCCCATCACATCTATACTATATACTAAATAACCTATATTAATGCACATACACACACACACACACACACACATACATATAAAATAGTGATAAGTGGGTGGAGGTAAAGCATCCCAGGTTGCCTCTAGCGAAAGCATGAGAAAAGCATCATCAGGTGGACTCAGCAGTTGTTGCTCACTTGGCCGCCAGGCAAAAACACGGCACGTGACCATTATGGTAAATGGAATGAGCAGAATCATTACCAGAACCAGGACCAGAAGCTGGACCAGTCTGCACACCCCCAATTATTGATAAGGCACGAAATCCCCTTACAGTAACAACAAATATTTTGACAAATTATATTTGAAATACAATTAAACAAAAAAAAAAGGGAGCCAGATGAAGAACCAGGAATTGCTATGGATCCCTTTTACTTACCTTTCCGTAAATATCCGTAAAGCCACAAAAATGTTGTCGCTTGTCGTTTGATTATTATTATAATTCATTCCTTCTTTGTCTCTCTTATTTTCCACATTGTTTTTGCACTTTGATTTGTGAAAACAAAAGGAATTAATGGCATGATTTTATCACGGTACAACCGGGTTTAAATAAAAGAAATCCTTTTACGAAGTATTATGATAAATTTCATGGAATGCAGTCTGGTTCCAAAATAAATAAATAGTTATAAAAATTTATTACTTCTTTTAAACAATTTTTCCTGTGAATTATTTGTAGACAACTAACTTAGTTATCACAAATCGAGAAATCTATTAATTATTGTAAGTATATTAGAAACTACGAGGTATCACTCTAGTTCAAACCAATATTATTTATACAATTTATGTATGTATGTACATATGTATTGCCGCCCTCGTCTGTTATTCACCTTATAGACACGCCCTGCCCGTGGGCATTGTGTCGCAATGTCAACATATTGCTGTTGAGTCCTTCTGTTGATTTGGCTTTTCTTTTGTATTTAATTGTTTACTAATGATATTTAAATTAGGACTCTAAATAACCGCCAGCGGTTTTAATTTACTTGGAACTCACATTCACTCTTTTGAAGTACGAAATTCCTATTGTAGTTATATATATATATATACATATATGGATATGGGTATAAAAGGGTTGTCAACAGTCACCACAAATGAAACGGTTGAAAAACTACTTCAAAAGGAAATTTACCATTCCAATAAGTACATTTTGATATACATACATAAATGTAAGTGAAAATGTAAAAATTTTGAATCAAAAATGAGTAAAGTAAACTTTAAATTAAACCAGACATGATTTTTCTTTTCTAATGGATTTCCATGGATGGAGTATGTGAATAGAAATTTTCATTATACAGTTTTATTATATGGGTATTGGCATTATCCTTTGTTATATGTACATATACATATTAAAAAAATTTATGAATGGTTGTTGAAATGATTTTAAAATAAAAAAAATTTAAAATCAATTTGGCTGGTTCTATAATTTATTGTTATTATTTTTTTTTCACTTAAGTAAGTATTGAATATACAGTTAAAGTTTAAAGTTTACAATAAAACACTTTGTAATATTATATATTTATATGTACATATATGATGGAAGAAACAATCACATATATATGTAGTATATACTTATTTACTCTCGGAGAAATGAAAGCAAAAATAATCTATGTTTGCTAGGCTAGTAAATAGATCAGCTGTATATATTATGTAACTGAATCAAGTTGAACACGAATCCCTTTTTAATGGATGCTAACTTTAAGGCGTCCAGTCAATATTCTTCTTATTATGCTTTCATATTACCGGATATCGATTCATATGTTTATTTTCGAACCAGATTTTAAAAATTCAAACAATTAAATGTCCTGAATTCGCCAGAGCTGTGTTCTAGACTTGAGTAATGAATAACAAAAAAAAAAAAAAAATTGTTTTGTATTTTTTAGTGTTTTTGTTTGTTGTAGTTCTTGGTTTTTTTTCTTCCAATTTTTCGCATCGTATACAAACTGTACTAATTCGAATTCGCACACTTGAGCTACCCGTCAAAAAAGCAAAACAAAAAAAAAACAAAAAAAAGGAAATAATAAAAAGTAGACGTCGTTATTCCAAATGTTCTTTTTGTTGCTGTTGTTGTACCTTTTGTCTGAACAGAACAACACCACAAACAAAAAGATCCTAAACGGAGAGTTATTAAAAACAATATTTGCAGGATAAGCCGTCGGTCATGCCTGAATGCTCTCTCAATGGAAAGAGTCGAATGGGGAGTGCGCTTATCTCGCATCTTTGCATTAACACTTCAGCTCTCATACACACACACACACACACACACACACACACACACATACACACACATACTACGTAAACATGCATTGAGAGTTATACAAACATGCTCACATATACATACATACACTCAGTACTCTCTCTCACACAGACACATTCTCTCACTTACTGACTCACTGAATGAATGGCACAAAATGGCAGACTGTCAGCAGGAGCAGCAGCAGCAGCAAGCAGCAAGCAGCAACAAACAGCACTGCTTGCTCTCGTGCTTATCAGGGCTTTGCCATCGCAGAGCGACAATGAAAATTTAGCACCTTCGAATCACTTTTCATACTGTGTCCATTTGATCTCTTTTATACACACCAACCAACCATTGCCAACTCAACGTTTTAACCGCCATCAACCGTCCTTAGTGCCATCATATGGAGGATCTCGATTCGTTTGTTTACAGCTTCTCAAATGCATTCGCATTGGTGAGCATTTCGCGCGTCAAGCGCCAGACTTGCTTTGCCGCCTGCTCCAGAGCACTGGGTGATTTACCCTTGAACATATCCAAACTGGGTAGAAAATAATGCGGACAGCGACGATATTGCAGGCACGAGATCAACTGCAAAAATATGCCATTGATCCGATCCGCAATGCAACTCTCATCCCATTCAAAGTCACGCGGATGCTTCTCACATTCGTAGAGGAGTAGATTCTTTAGATGATAGGCGCTGATCGGATTGCCAGGCAGATCCAAATGGCGATCACGCAAAGTCTTTAGCATGCTCAGGCAGCGACGGCGGCAGCCACCTTTGAAGATATCAAAAGAATGGAAACAGGGTTAAAGTTGATCACTGATCACACACCATGGTTCTGATAAGGACATTAGGAAACTAAGTCCCCAAAGGTTTTGCTCTTTTCTATAATATTTTTTTTATAACTTTATGTTTAATTTTGGGTTTTGTAGAATATTGCAAAGCAATATATATAAAGTAAGTATATTCTTGACCAATATCACGAATAGATGAATTCATATAGATCAAAATAAATCGCTCAGTTTTACTGCAACAAAAATTGAACGCAAAGAGAATTCCTGATCAATAACTAAGATATTTTCCAAGCATTAGCAATAAAATTTAATACATAGTTTGGAATACATCTGAACGATTTACTTAGCTTACTACTTATATTATATATGTAGCTGCCATAATAAATAAATTTGTTTGGTAAGAAAGAACTTTTTTTTTTCAAGCAACTGGAGAAAAAATCATTTTTGAATTATTCTGCTTAATCTGATAAGATTATATGTATGTATGTGTAGCGTAAGCCTTTAGGGGACATATATTGAAAAGCCTAATCGTTAAACTGAGCTTGTTTTCTAATTTTAAGTATGGCTTAGTTAGTTTTTTAAATAATCTTACCTTGTAGCAAGCGATTCTCAGCTTCGAAAAAACTCAACACCCAAGCATCGCCTTCCATACTGGCCGCATTGTTATTTTTATTCTGCATAATGATGCTTTCCTTGGATAGTAAATCAAATCCTTCTGTTTTCACTTCAGCAACAATATTGGGATGTGGCCATGGTATATGCGGTATGGGCCAATGTGCAGCCGATCTTGGCCAAATGCCAGAACATTTAAATGCCGGTGTTATCTGAACCACAAAACGTTCTCGTATACGTAATTTCACTTCGGTGGTATCGCCGATCATTTTAACCATATCACGATAGATACTCTTGTCGCACGCCTGAGCCACCAGCGTTTGAAAACGTGAACGAATCTTACGCGACGATAGATAACCAGAAGCTGTGATAAATTCAACCCACAGGGACATGGAACGTTTTCGTCCATCACTCAGTTTAAGTACAGCACA
Source organism: Drosophila sturtevanti (assembly GCA_018150375.1). NCBI lineage: Eukaryota > Metazoa > Arthropoda > Insecta > Diptera > Drosophilidae > Drosophila > Drosophila sturtevanti. Next base: position 11,096,007 of record JAECWJ010000686.1, on the reverse strand, counting down.
GCCCGGAAGAGTGCCATCGTCCACAAAATTGAAGACACCCATTTGATTAAGATAGAGTACGATTTCGAATTCATTCGGTGAGATGACCTCAACACCCTCAAATCTGTTTAGAGAAAGAGGGAGATAGATTCGAAAAAGAAAAGAAATGACAACCAATCAGCACCAGGGCAAATCAAATGCGTAATTCCGGTGGCCTTTTGAGGACTGTCATCACAGCAACTCAATAACAGGCCAATAAAATCCGGACTCGGCTACTCTCTGGCCCAGTGATCATGATCATCATTATCATCATTATCATCATCATCATTACATGAAACGTGCAACGTCATTGTCAGTTAACTGTCAAGTCATTCTCGTGTCGATCTCTGTTTGGTTACCTCGGTTCCTTACCTGTTTTGTTGGCTGTAAACAGTTGGCCATAAATTTGACTATGGCTACTGCTGCTACCACATTGAATTGGGTATTTTAAAATCATTAAATGATAAGTATACGTATGTATGTATATATAACTCTTCGAGGTAATTACAGAAATATTTCGGATGAAAAGCCCTTACATTTGTGGAATTAATAAATTTTCAGAAGTTATATGTACTTTATGAATCTTTTCGGTTTAAGCCGAAGTTTATACTAACTATTTATTAACTGTTTTTATTTAATTACCTGCCATTGCACTCAACTAAGCTTGAAATGAATCTGGGCTCCTGTAGTTCCACCTCTTTGAGTATATCCTGAACAATTTTGCATATTTCTCGTATTGCCGTGGCCGTTTTAAACATGCGAGCTTGGACGCGTTCCGAGCAAAATCGATTCATCTGATAGATAATGCGCGTTTGGGCGGCCATCATGTCCGGCGGTACCAGCATCGTTCAAGTATGGCGACGTCCGGTCTGGTCTGGGCGGCCAACTACAAAAGCGACGGCTGGTCCCAATTATGTGAAGATGCAGTTGCAGTTCGATTTCAAGTTGAAGTTTAAAGTTGGCGTTGGAGTCAAGGATCGGCCTGGTAGTCAACAAGAACAAAGGAACAATTCAATTGTGAGTTACGTTGACAGCCAAAGAGCGGACAGTCGAGCCAGACGGGCAGCAACAATGGGCACAAGTAGAGCACGATCGTTCATATATACATAATATGTATGTATGTATGTATGTATGTATGTACCTATATACACATGTATATACATACATACATATATGTTTATATATGTATATATATATGAAAATTTTTACGGTGTATCTTATGGATATCTTGGGCGGATTAGCCGCATGCGGATGCGTTAGGTGACTCGTTGTCGTATCGAATGGTTGCCTTTAACGATTCGCACGTAAAGATACGCGATGCGATGCGTCGATGTTGCTGCGTCGTCATCGTCATCGTCGTCGTCGTAGTCGTCGTCGTCGTTCTTGTTGTTGTTGTTGTAAATCTCGCGGATATTTACAGCTTCGGTACAGATAAAGTGCACTCGATGAAAAAGTCCCGAGCATGCAACTCTGTGAGAGTAAATATTTTTTTTTTTTTGGTTGGTTTTTATTTGGTTGCAATTGTATATAAATCCGCCATCGCTTAGCTCAAGAATAGGCCATGTCACGTGACAGTTTGTTGTTGTTGTTTTTTTTTTACCCTGTCTGTCTCGTGCCATGAATTCCAATGCCCAAAAGCAAAACAAAAAAACAAAAAAAAAAAAAAAATCAATGAAATACTCTCACTATAAACAAATCACACGCCTTAAGTGCACAAGTATCTCACCCAACGGATCTCTCATCTCATCGCATCTTATCTCAATTCTCTCTCTCTCTCTCTCTCTCTCTCTGTCTATCTTTCTCTTTTGTTTTCTCCCTGTCTCTTGTTCTCTCTTGTTTGTTTGCCAGCTTAAATGTGTGTGTGTGTGAGTATCTATGTGAGAGCATTGGTGGCATTGGCCATTCATTTAGCTCCGCCCCCTAAACAGTGCTAAGAGCCGACGGTAAGGTCTGTCACGCTACGGTGCGCTCTTTGATGTCCATGGGGATAAGTATGTGTATATCTCTTTCTCGCTTTCTCTTTGTCTCTTTGCTGATTTTTTTCTGTATGTATGTGTGTGTGTGTATATATGTATGTATATATACATATATATGTGTAAATTAAATTTGTTTAATACACCGCCGTTTGGCGTTGTTGTCGCCGTCGCCGTTGTCGTTGTCGTTGCTGTTGCTGTTGCCGTTGCTGTTGCTGTTGCCGTTCGTTGCGTTGTCGACGCACATGAGCTGTGTGCAATAATTTATCTGAAATGTGCACTCATTTAGCAAAGAGCAACCCTCGTCCATGTCGACAATATCTTTATATCTCACAGATACTCACAGCACTCCATCTCGTTTCGTGTACCGTCTCCACGTCCATCCCCCATTAACCCCTCCACCTCTCATTCTGTCCCTTCCTTAGCCACAGATACATTTACACTCATAAATATGTCGTGTGGATTAATGTGCCAGTTGGCAATTTTTGACAGCGTTCCAAAGCAAGCAACTGTCGTCTGTTTCAACCACTCGCACACTCCCTCTCTCTCTCTCTCTCTCTATCTCTCTCTCTTCCCTACCTACCTACCTACCTCCCACACCATCTCTAACAGAAACCGCCACTCCCCCTTGCCAACCCCCTTCAAACCAACCCGACCACCAAATTGGCGCATAAAGTTTAAGGCAAAAGCTAGACATACTATAAGAGATCAAAGGCATTCGTCAACAATTAAACTAATTCAAGATGAACTAAACATGAAATGAAAACAAGCTAAATTATTTTTTGAATTTTGTTTTTGTTTATTTTTGTTGTTTTAGTAATGAATTCTTTTTAAAAGAACAAAGACTTATCAAAGCATTTTATTTATCTCTGTTCACACGACCAAAAAAGAAAAAAGAAACAGTTCTTTTCTTCGCTTATTTAATTGTTTTTAGAAACAATTTACACAAATTTTTGCATGTCATTTGAAGAAGTTTGTTTAAAAGGATTTTGTATATTAAAGTATGTTAAAGATCCTATCATTGGATTGTAAATAATAGTTTAAAAATATAAATTATAATACTTAAATCCTAGAAGACGTCAAAGTTCTAGGATTTTTCAATCAATCGTTATATATAAATTATATATTGAGAGCTATATATTAAGAGCTAGATCGACCATCTCATATAAATTAAATTAGTTTCAAATGTATATATTTCTAAAAAAAAAAAAAACACACTTTTCCAAATTAAATTATTAATAAAATTTGATTTCATTTAGCTATTAAAAAATATTAAGAAAAATACGCATATGGATATTTACATTTATTGCATTTAATAATTTAATACATTTAATAATTAAAAAGATTTCATTTATGTAAGGAGTAAAAGGACATGTTGAAAAAGTTGATTAAAAAACGATAAAAAATTTATAATAAAATAAAAAAAACAAATCTCATTAGTTTTAGAAATAATTTTGCTTAAAAATGAGTTCTATTCAGTGTATCTGAACCCAACGTCATATCAAATTATTCGCCTTTTTTAACACCAGTTTTGTTATAATGATGAGACGATCTTGTGTAACGATAAATCGTATATCTTTTTACCACTTAATATTGCACCTGTTAATGACTAAAATATCATAAACAAAACTTTTATATTTACATAGATAAAACAAAGAAAAACAAAAATAAGAAAAATAAAAAACATCAAATGGTCTTTTCTTGTGAAAGGAGTTTATATCAATCAATTGTCAATTTAAAAAGAAAATATCTCAAATCGTAAGTTATCTAAATGATATTCAAATTGAAACAAATATAAATGGACAGAAAATTGTCATATTTGTTAAAGTCAGGAAGTAACACAATGCCTTTAGATATATGTATATATATATAGTAATACATATTCATATATATATGTATATATAAAATGTATATACATATATTGTATATGTAAATCTGTAGATTCATAGCTATTGACTCATTGTTAAAGCTGTCAACATAAATGCTTTGAAAAATCCCAAATAAAGTTAAGAGTCTTTCTGTATATTATGGTGGGAGTTCATGATCATGTTCTTCAAGGCTTAGAACCAACTCCAACTCCAACTCCAGGTTCCAGGTTCCAGGTGTTGGTTTAACTTTTGGCGCGATGGATTTCCATGGAGAAGTAGACAGACCAAAAGACATGTTTGCATCTAGATAGGAGCCTATCTGCATAAATTGAAACAAAAAAAAAAAAAAAAAGAAAAGAAAAAGAAAAAGAACAACAACAAGCGAAAGAAAACAGACCAAGAATTGAGTATGGGGTACAAATAAGATATGTCTGACCCGGCTCGCCAACGAAGTAGGTATAAATTTCTCTGGGTGTGTGTTGTTTGTATGTTTCTGTATTTTGTATTTTTTTTTTCTTCTTTTTTATTTTATTTTTTTTTCCCGCATTTATATATCTTTTAGATCTTGAAGAAATTTAAATATAATTTATGTGCAATCGTCGAGTTTTTCGGTTGGTTTATTCGCCTGATTCTGGGGTTTCGGGGGTTTTCTCGGGTACCCAAAATGAAGAACGATCCATCCATCTAAACGTTTGTCACTTGCTGCGTTGTGGCCATGTCGCAACGTTTGTCTTCTTGTTCTCTCCTCTGTTCTGCTCCTTTTCCTCTGTCTCTTTTTTTTATGAACTTTAATTTCATCATCATTATCATCATGATCTCCTTCATTGTGGTTAGAGTGTTTTCTTTTGTCTCTTGTCAACATCATCATTGTCTACATGTAAGTGCAACATATATGTATGTACTTATTTCTGTCCAGCTTTGATAAGAAACAACAGAGATAAATATATAATAACAAATATTAGTTGTTATATTTATTATATATTTATATTCTGTAAATAAAAATATTTGCCAAGTTTTGCATATTAGAATCAATATTGTTAATTCATATAGAATACATTTTTAAAGGTCAAAATTAATTTGTATAATTAATTTTATCCTTGTTTTAATGGAACTCTCCCTCTCTCCCTCTCTCTATCATTGCACTAAGCCGATTTGTGGACACGGACATTTACTTATTAGTCAGTCGTGAATTTTATTTGGGTTTTTTTCCTTTCCCTTTTCTTTTTTTTTTATTTTTTGCTTGCTTTAATACGTTGCTGACATGTGACTGCTTTATCGAATTATGACAGCGAACAAATCAGCGACATATCCTTCATATCCAAAGGAAGCTTTATGGTATCTCCTTCTCTCCTACCTTTTTCGATACTCTTATTACGCATGCGTTGCATGATGATCTACTGCAAAAGACAAAGTCTTTGCCTGGGACATGTGTTTCGCCATCATCTGATTGGAATATTAATTGTGATCACTGCACCATGATCTCTCACCATCTCCCTCTTACACACACAATGCCCTTGATGGTTTCGCTGATGGTTTCAAGTACAATCTTGACGACAAGTGCAACAGGCTAATCACGCACGGAGACTCACAGATTGGTCGCATATTGTTGCTATTGACATTTAACTTAACATTAATTTCAAATAATATCATAATTTATTATTTCAGCAGCAGTAAAAACAAAAAAAAAAAAAAAAAAATTAAGAAATAAGAGAGAAAAAAACACATAAAACTAAACGAAAATAAAGGGAAATTTCTCATTTTAGACACGTACTTGAAAATCGATCTCAATTTCGTAGTTCAGATATCACGCGCATACACACGGATGATGACGATAGCGATACCAACAGAAGCCCAAAAAACACCAAGCCCACAACTTGGACCTGCCACGTTCCAGTCAGTCAGTCCCTTTGAGGGAATTGCTGTCTGTTGTATAAGTATATATGGCCAATATATATATATATATATATACTTTATATGTATATGGACACATACATACAAATATATATATATGTATATACTTATATACATACATACATATATGCGCTAACTGAAACGGCGGCGGCCTTTTTCAAGCTGCCACGATCACGTTGACATTTTGCTTGGTGGATAGCGGGGGCGCTCTCTCAATTCCCCCTAACGTTCCTCACTATTCCACTATATTTGCTACCTTCTGCTAGTTCTGTCTCTTTCTGTTTTCAGTTGACATGTCGCCTGGTCGTGATTGATTTAGGACCCGGTTTTTGTTGTTTCTCTCTTCTTTTTTTTTTCTGCTGAAGCGCAGCCGTTTGAACCCATTGTTTTTAACCAAAAAAGGGCGTACGATGTCAGGGCAAACAACAACAGCAACAACAACAACAACAACAACGACGTGAGCTGTTGCTGCTGCCGTTGCCATCGAATTTTGGGATTTAGGTTTTCAGGTTTTTTTCTTTTTTTTTTTTTTTTTGGATATCAATATTAATTGATAGCGTTTGGATTAGTAAGGTTCGATAAAAATGCACTGTAGTGGTATATATGTATGTATGTATATCTATTTACAAATTCTAAGAAATTCAAATCCAAACCAAACATGAAAAACAACAAAATGAATAACAATTTGTAGTCTTTCGATAATTTGTTAGAAAAGCTTGAATTTTCTTAAAACTATAGAAATGAATTCATTGATTGTCTTTGACAATGTCTGGCATTGTCTTTAAATTGGTTAGTTATAATTCATATAATTTAATACATACTAAATAATTTTTTAATATAAGCTTTACCAATACAAATTTATTTATACCGATAACTTATTGCCTTTTCAATAGGTTAAATATATTTTTAATGAAATAAAATGAAAAAATTATTTGTTATTTTGGCATTTTTGAGAAATAAAAACCAAAAAAAAAACATAAGTTCGTTACATTCAATTAGATTTAATTAACCAGAATTAACAACTTAAAATTGTTTTAAATCTTTCAATACTATTTATATCACCTGCAGAAAGTTACGATGTGGTTTTTATTTTTTATGTTTTCTACAGAGAGAAAGAGAGAAAGGAAGAGAAGTCTATCCATTTTAAGAATCGCCCTTCGCTTCATTTAGCTTGAGGCATTAATTTTTTTTTTTTTTTTCATCTTCTCCTCACCTTGCCACAATTGGCTCGTATTAAATTAATATTTACTTTTTTGTCAGAAGCCTATAATCAAGCACGCTGGCGATGACAGGCTAAGAGGCTCTAATTACAGCTTGTTACCTTGATGCAATGGCCACACAGATCGTGGCTCACTTTGGACTTCTTTTACCTTTTCGACATGGTTGGCGTTTTCCGCGACTCACGCAATCTCCACAGCCGTTTATGCTAAGTGGCAAGCGCCGTTCCAGTACCAGTCGCAGTCGCAGTCGCAGTCCCAGAACAAGCCACCAAGCCACCAAGCCACCAGCCACCGGCCACCAACTCCAGTCCAAGTTCCAGGTCCCATGTTCATGTCCAGCATAAGCAAGCAACAGCAGCTCATTTCAGGGTTTAATGCACTCAAACTTTAGGCGGAGAAACAGAGCTTCAGCTTTGGGCGACTGAGCTGAGCCGAGCTGAGCTGCAGTTTGATTGAAGTGAGCAAAATTAAAATGGCCCCTCAGCCAGTTTCAATTCTCACGATTCATTTGTGTTGAGCTTTTGAGCCTCATCATCGTCTTGTAAGCCTGATCAAATTAACCATTTAAATAAAACATTTGTTTGGAGAGCAAAAAAACAAAAAAAAAAAAAAAAAAGAAAGAAAGAAATAAAAACTACCATCATCAACATCTGAAACAAGAACACACGGAGAGGAAGAGGCTGACAGGCAGCTGCCAGGTAGCTGCAGATGGAATGCAAATTATTGCAACAAAATCTTTAACAAAATGTATAGTTAAATGTATCTTAAAACGAATCTTAAAAAAAAATAAAAAAAAAAAAGATTGTAACTAGCATTAAAATGGCATTTAATAGCCATTGGTAATTTAGTTTTATAACAATTAATGCCAAATAGAATTCCTAGAATTTATAAACATTTTCATTCCATTAGCCAAGTTTATTTAGTTATGGAACAACTTGTTCGTTTCTGTGATTTGTTAACAAGTGAAGCTAATAAATGTAATATTTATGATAATTACCATAATTATAATTCAATTATCATTCAATAATACATAGTTACAGTAGTTTAAATTTATATTCTTTTCATAGACAAAGTGCGAGTATGTACTGAAACTGATCAATGAATAAGAAGAGAAATTTGTTTCTCAAAATATTTGTTAGGGTATTTAAAATTTAATTGAAAAGGATACTTTTAAGTTTATACTGGTAAAAGTTTTCCGGTTATCTTGATTTTTAATTTTAATTGATTTTTTATGTGTCAGGCACTTACCACATTTTTATTTCCTTGTTGAAAATTGTTGGGGAACAAATTGCATACGAAAATAAATTTGCTCGCAAAAATTTCCTCATACATAAGTATATACATATATATTTTTATATGAATTATAATATATTTTTTGAATGTATTTGTAGTTGTTGCTGTTCTTGCTGCTCTTGTTTGGAGGGGATAACAAATTGTGTGTTTAAAATGCGATTATGAGATGTTCATAAAAATTTGCTTTTGCCCATTAAATGAATATAAATTGCATGAAATTCATTAAGACAAGAAAAAGAATAAGAGATATCATATAAATATATAGTATAAATATAAGTATGGATTGTTAGGAGATGTAGGAGCGGTAGGAGGAGCAGCAGATTTCATGATCATCATAGATGACAGGTGCACGGAGGTGACCATACGCATATTATCATTTATTAATTATTATTTAATTTGTGTGGGAAGCGGCATATCAAACAAATAAAAAATAATATAAATACAAACCAAAAACAAGTAGAAATCAACAAAAAAAAAAAAAGAAGAAAACAAAAGAAAAAAAAAAAACATAACAAGCCAAAATGTGACCGCAAACAACAACAAATAATAAATTTTGAAGGCATATTAAAATGCAAATAAAATCGAATAAACAACAATTCATTAAAACAAAAACATAAAATAACTGAACGACGATGGCTAATGAACTGATTCAAACCAACTTGGTCAGTATATAATCATCGCCCACATCTTTAACATGATAACCAAAAAGAACAATAAAAGTAAAATACTTTGGCATATCCAAAAATTGAATATTAGGCAATGATGAGAAGATATCTATACTTATGTACATATGTAGTATAATAATACCATATAAACCATTCTTTGGTATATTCTTGGGCGCCTCAATTCATTTCGTATCGGTATCATTCAGAATTGTTGGTGGAAAATGTTCATGGCCTGAACGCATGTTACGCATTTTAATTGCATATTAACAACAATTTCTTCGACAGTTAACAATTCCAATAAACTTGACAAAAGAAACCACAAATAACGATCAGTTGAACGGGCTAACTATATGTATAAATGGGCCGAGGCGTTAACACTCTTAAAGTTTTTATATTCCAGAAACTGGTCAAATCGTATGAAAGTATGTAGAAATATTTATATACATATAATATATATTATAGACATGTAATCTCTATTCTCTTTAAAGAAACCATATTTCAAGCCTACTTTACGTAGTTTATAAAGATTAAGAAGTAAAGTGATTAAATATGTATATATATTTATATTTATGTTTTACATATATAAATATAAAGTACTATAATCATGGTGACAATGGTTTTTTAAAAAACTTTATCGATATATATATATATATATATATGAATTTTTTGTAAATTTCAAACAAATATAGGTATTCCAAAAACATAAATAGAGCACAGATTATTAAGAATAGAAAATTTCAAAAACAAAAATTGCTTGATCATATTGGTTTCAGATTTTTAAGGCTATATAAACTTCATTAATTTGATGATCTGAAAAATATTGGCAAGTTTCTAAGGAAAATATATATACCCTATCATATGATAAAAAAAAGTGCAAAAAATCCAAATTCTATGTTCAAGTTGCGGCGGCCCACTTTGTGTCTGACTCAGAGGGACCACAGAAGAAGAAGTAACCGTCGTCTTTGAGTTGGACGTGGTCATTGATGGGAATGGGGATGGGGTTGTGGAATTGGACTTGGTCTTGGATTCGCACTGGGACATCGATCGACATGATACAACATTTTGATCACGTGTCAGTTTCGGTTTCGAGCAACACACATAACATTCAAATTAAATTTAATGTCATTCATAAATTAAATAATTTATTTTTTTTTTCTTTCATTTCATTTCATTGTATTGTTGTTGTTGTTGTTTTTTTTTTTGTTGTTCTTGTTGTTTTGCGGTTTACATTTTCAAGAGTTAATTTATACTTTATAGCGGTCTCTTGATTTATGCATGTGCGGAATTTTTGTCTTTTGTGTGTTTTATAGTTGTAAATTACTTTGCCAAATGACAATTGCCCGAAAAGGGCATTAATTTTTTTCTTCTGTGTATAAGTGTGTAATAAGCTTAATTTTTTTTTTTCTTGGTAATATATTGATATACAATGTTGAATATGCAACAGAGGATATCAAACATAACAATACTTATGGTCTTATCAGTAAAAAATTATTCGGGAAAACTTTATCTAAATATTTTAGCTACCAAGCGGATAACGATTAAGAATTTCATTCATCCAAAATTTGTAATTTTATAATCTTTATTTTCAAAATTTAGCGTCATAAGAAAGTTGTATATAAGTATATATTGAAATCCATGGGGTCTGAAAGAAATTAAATTCAACCATTTGTTTTTCAAATTTATGATCCTATATATGAACTTTTATACATCCAATATATGAACTTCTATTCAACCAATATACTTGTATGGGCTTCTATTCTCCTTAAAGATTTCAAACCTTTTTTTGGAGTGAATCGAAATGAATCGAAACTAGTAAAATATGAATATATGTATTTAAAATTCCTGATTACTGGAAGTTTAATTTAATTCATAAATTATATTATATTATATTTATGACTTAAATATTTTCAGGCGATGCATATATGTACATATATGTACATATACATATGTTCAAATATAAAAGAATATATATTTACTTTCGGAATCTTCTTTCTGTTTCAAATTTAACTCATTTATAGAGTCTGCATTGTAGTTTCTAAAAATCGAATTAAACTATATATTTTCTGAGTTAGTTTTCAGCTGCGGTTTGCTTGGAGGAGTTTATATAGTTAATATCTAGGAATACTTAATACCTGGATATAACTTATATATATAATATATGTAGCTAAAAACCCTAATTGGATATACTTACCTATTTAACTTAACGAACTCACATCAAATTGAAAACAAAATTTTGCTGAAATTATTTTTCTTTTGTTTTTGAAAAAAACTTAAATTTTTATTGACTAAACTCACAAGAAAAGCGAAAACATCAAATAAATAATTTAAAAACAAATTAAAAAAGAACTTCCTACAATTTCAATTTTAGCTAATTTTGTTTTGCACTGGGCAACAAAAATTTATCTCCTTCTTCAATCGAAAAACAAAAAAATATATATATATATGTAATATATTGGAAAAAATTACAAAAAATAATAGTTAAACAAAATGAATATTTTTCAGTAATTTTGTGCATTAGATTAGGTTTTATATATAAAGTATATACTTATATAGTACATATCCATCTAAATATAGGAAACTCTGTAAGCGGCGTATACTTTTCGAAAGCACCTAAACTTAGGTAAACTTACAAACTAATCGAAATATCAAATAGTATTTGGGTTACAATTTCTGAACTAATTAATTCTCTGAGCCCCCCCCTGGCCTGACCTCTTCTTCTTCCCCACCCGCTGCACACATATTCCTGGTGTGTCTCATCATTTTGTTTTTTTAGCTCACCAAAAAAAAAAAAAAAAAAAAAAAACAAATTTTAGCATAGAAATAATATTAAGAATACCTAAACAACCATGCATATGTGCACACTATTGCCTACAGTTCCTCCAGGCATCGCACATTGGTTAGCATAATGCGAGTGAGACGCCAAACCTGCTTGGCAGCGTTCTCCAGGGCACCCGGCGATTTACCCTTGAAGAGATCCATATTGGGCAGGAAATAATGCGGACAGCGTCGGCATTGTAGGCACGAGATCAACTGCAAAAAGATGCCATTGATGCGATCCGCAATACAATTCTCCTCCCATTCCATTTCCCTTGGATGCTTCTCACATTCATATAGAAGCAATGTCTTTAAATGATACGATGTGACAGGATTGCCAGGTAATTCCAAATGACGATCCCGCAATGTCTTCAATATACTCAGACACCGACGTCGGCTGGCACCTGAAATATTAAATTACAGAATAAAATTAATAAAAAAACCATTTTAAATTTCAAATAAGATTTAGAAAGTGAATAAAGTATTTAATAATCTTGTTTAAAAAAGGTTGTATATATTTATATATATATATACATACATATAGATCTATAGGTATAGGGCTGTAGATTTCTTATCTTCCAAATTTCATTAATAGTTTAAAATATTTGGAATTTGAGTTCTATTACAAAGCTTAAGTCTTGCTCCAAAAAATTTTTAATTAAAATAAAATTTTGTATTGAAAAATGTAATTGAAAATTAATAAAACGATTCTGTAATTTGGGAACTTTTAACAAGATTTTTCATGAACTCTTGATGATATCTTCATGTGATATAGTTTACAAATCCCAGATCTAGTTGATCTTTAAAAGGCGATTTTACAACTCATTTTATAACTAAGATCATTAATTTTCGATTCTTAAATTAATTTATATATAAATTCGGTTTCATATGAAAAATTCTTAAGATCGAAGATCTTTAACTTATGTGGATAAAACTAGATTACTTTGATAAAATGTTTCGACTAGAATTGGTCGATATACCAATATATATATAATGTATAATACAATGTATAGTGTAGAATATATAATGTTGAATTCATTTAGTTTGTATATATAAATTATAATATAAGTTCCAGGTATACATTTTCTGTTTTAGGGGCATTGGCAACAAGAGTTCTATCCAGATAGTATTTTATATACATATGTATATATATTATATATATATTATATATGTAGTATATTTGGCATTATCAAAATAACATTGAACAATCACCAAAATTTGATGTATAATACCATTCATTCATATTTAATTGCACTCAAATGTCGAAAATAATATAATAATAAAATATGATAAGAAATAAGTTGATTGAAAGAACTAATTAAATAAAAAGCGTTAACTTACGTTTTGGATTCATTGGAATCGAAGGGAATCGTAAGCGAATAACAAACTTTGATTGATCAACTTATTGTTGGTATATCAAGAATTCTCAAAATACACGTATTTAATTATTAATGTCCAAGTAACACATAAATCATGCGTACATTTTACCTTTGGCATAGTGTCAAAACTTTGTGCTAATCTGGACCTTTTTCCGATAATCACTTGTTGTTTGTTAACGACACGTCGTCTGGGGTTTTCGTTAAAACCACCAACCAACAAAAAAAAAACAAAAAAAAAATATCAATAATAATGTTTAACTAATCAATATTGAATGATATTGGCATAATATTGGCTGGCACTCGACATAGGCTTTCAAAATTTTAACATGGTAGAAAAATAGAAAATTAATGAGTATGGATATTTATAGGACAGAAGGATGTATGTATGTATATATGAATATATGTATCAGTTGTTAACTGGTTTATGAAGTACATATACATATATACAATTTCAAGAACCGCATATCTATTAAACAGAATACATATAATTAAATTTATATATGTATGTATATTCTATGCTGATCTATCGATTCACATGGCAAAAGAAAACGATTTTTCGATCGCTCTTGTAATGGATACCAATGAAAGTTTCATCGAGCTAAATTATAATGCTTCAACGCATTAAATTAAATGACACACAAGCCGGATCAATATCGATCCAGACAGAGAGAAATAGAGGAAAAGAGAGAGAGAGAGAGAGAGAGAGAGGATGAGTGAGAAAGATGAAGAGAAAAGAGGTAGAAGGAGAAAGAGTTGGCTTAAAGTTTTCAGAATTCGTTTTTTTGGTTTGAAATTTCGTTTTTGCTGTGTTGTTGTTGTTGTTTCCGTTGCTAATGTTGCTGCCGTTGATGTTGCTGTTGTTTTATTTATTTGTTGACTTTATCTAATCGCCGAGATTTAAAATATTTATAAAATCGTTTAGAAATTTATTTATGGCCCAAGCATTGGGCATTGTTTATATCGAAAGCCAAACCAAACTCGTTTCGTGCCGTAACTGACTAACTAACTGCTGCGACTGTGACTGCGCTCTTATCGACTTCAGATCATCATCATCATCAGCAGCAGCAGCAGCAACAGCAACAACAGCAACAGCAGATTTTTGTATAGTTGGTTGGAGACATGAAGGCGTACGTCCAATCCCCAATAGACGGACTATCGTCGCACCACTTGTCGTACTCCCCACCGAAATAAAACTACGAAACAGATTTATGATCGTAGCCAACCAGGCGACTGTATGCTCGTATCTCATATCATATCTTTAACGATAATCAAATGTCGCTAAGAACTGTGTGGTTAACCTAACTAAATTGAATCACCATGGAAACCCAACTCATCTGGCTAATACCCTAGAATTGTTGTTTCTATTTAAATTAATCAATTTTAAAATACAACAAAAAATTCTCAAACATAATTGTATTTATTTTTGTTTCTTTCAAATTGATTAAAAAGTTCAAATGCAACATTTACCGAATTTTGATGAAATTTTTAAGTAAAACTATTGTTAACTAATTTTTGATTTAATTAATGATCTTGTATTTGAAATATATAATTTTTATAAAAGTTCAGATCTCAGTATATCCTTCTTCTATAATATTAAAACACCGAAAAGTTAAAGCAAAGATTATTAATTTAAATTGGTATTGTTTAATTATAATAATTTTGATATATCCAGATATAGATCAATTATATATATATATGTATAAGTAGATCCGAAACTATTTGGAACTGAACAATGTATGTAAGTTTAAGTCCTTAACTGTTCATATAGAATCATTCTATAAGCTATAACATTCCAGAAAATTTTGATAAATTTTGAAATAATACCATTTCTAGTATTTGCAATATCTGCTTGTGATCAAGATCATATAATATATTGGCTAAGAGAAAAGTATCTCATATTTGCCGACGGCTACTAAAGTCCGTCTGTATTTATTGCATAAGTTAAACTCGGATTCGATCATCGAATATATATATATATATATATATATATATATATATATATATTTAGAAATGTATTTTTTAATTTACAAGCAATTAGATGAAAACTACAGTCGCTGATTTGTGGTAATATAAATCAATTAAATTTAAGTATGTCACTGATTACTCGTTGGCCGCATTGTAAAAATGTTAGCCAACTGATTGCGTTCGTCTCTTACTGATTTTGTGGATTAATTTACGACCGGATAATTTGTTTCAGTTCTGTTTTATTTTCGTGTTTACTGATGGCTTACAGTCCGCCGATGAATGGAATTTGGAATGTTGTTGCTTAAAATCGAGATAGCTTACCTTGAAGTAAACGATTCTCGGCATCGGTGAAACTGAGAACCCAGGCATCACCCTCCATGGCCGAATTTTTGCCTTGCAGTGCTATGCACTCTTTGGAGAGCATATCAAAACCCTCAGTCTTAACCTCTGCTACGATATTGGGATGTGGCCATGGAATGCCCGGTAATGGCCAATGGGAGGCTGAACGTGGCCAGAGGCCGGCACATTTAAAGGCGGGTGTTATCTGCACAATGATGCGTTCTCGGATCCTCAGTTTCACTTCGGTGGTATCGGCAATCATTTTGACAATATCACGATAGGCACATTTATCGCAGGCCTGTGCCACAAGCGTTTGAAAACGGGAACGTATCTTTCGTGCCGATAGGTATCCCGATGCTGTTATAAACTCCACCCATAAGGACATGGAACGCTTCCGTCCGTCACTTAGTTTGAGCACTGCACAACCCGGTAATGTGCCATCATCAACAAAATTCAGAACACCCATCTGATTGAGGTAGATGATAATTTCGAATTCTGTGGGCGAGATCACTTCCAATCCCTCAAAACGGCCATTGTAATCGTTAAGGGACGATATAAATCGAGGCTCTTGCACCTCGACCTCCTTGAGAACATCCTGGACAATCCGACAGACTTCCTGGATCTGTTTATGGATTTGTGCCTTACGCACTTGTACACGATCGGCACAATATTTATTCATTTGATAGACCATTTTGGACTGTGCCGCGATCATGTCCGACGGCACCAGCATGATGGCCCCTTCGGTTGATGTCGACGACGTGATGAAGCTTTTTTTAACAATTTATTTATATGTATGTAGCACGTTCAAACGTTTTGTATTAGGAACTTCTTTTTGTTGTATTTTTATTTTGTTTATTTACTATCTATAATTTTTTAAAATTGTTGCATTATACAAACAATTATTTTCATTGGCTTTTTAATGCACAAAGGAGATAAACACTATCTTTTACACTCACGCCCACACACACGCACACATACATACATACAAACACACAAAGAAAAAACAATAAACAATGCGAATGTGTTTGCGAAATTCGAATTCGAAGACGACGACGACGACAACGACAACGACAACGACAACGATGACGGCGGCGGCTTTTCACTATTCTCTTCTCTTCTTTATTATTATGTATTCTGCTTTCGCTTTGTTCTTCTCGTTAGCCACGCGTGTGTGTCGCGCCGTCAACTCCAAGACATTGACTGATTCCGCATGGCGTGCACACCGCAAGAAAAAGTATCTGTATCTGGTTGTTGGGACCCAGTTCGCCGGCCAGCCGGCAGTAAAAAAAAAAAAAAAAAAAAAAAGAACCCAGGCCCGACCCTGCCTGCTGCTGTCGACGTCGCTGCTGCTCAAAAGTCTCCACTTTTGTGTGCGTGCGACAGAGTCAGCTGTAGTCGAATTCGCTCGCTCTCGGCTTTGCGCACACGCTCTCATTCTCTCTCTCACTCTCGCTCTCTATCTCTGATTACTTCTCTCTCTCTGTCTCTCTGATGGTCTTTTATCCATAATGGCTGAGCAATGTTTAAACAATATTCTGACAATGTTGCCCCCATAACAACAAGAGGAAATGCATCAAAATGAATAACTTTTCTCTTTATTTCACTTGGATCCTGGATCCTATATAAGTCCCATAGATCTGTTCCTTCTAGTAAGAAAAGAAGGGTCCGTTAAACAACCCCATTCAATTAATATAACGCATAGTTCCATTACGCAGACGTCTCTTCGTTTTGGCTCCGCCTCCTTTAACACTCGCTCATTGGGATACACACAGATCCGCTCACACACACACACACATAGCCACTGGTGTTAGCCAACTCACATAGATACGCACCAATACATGAAACTGACATGTATTTGCTTTAGGCTGAACACTCAGGGTTGTTGGTTGGTATTATGGGTGGAAATAGTTTGGGGCAGGGGGGTTTTGTCTAAAGAAAATGGAAAAACTTGAAATTTCAAGCAAATCCTTTACGATTTCCCATGGGTATTGGAAAAGGCAACATATTTGATCTTACAAAACCAAAACTTGATTAAAACTGTTTTAATTTCTTAACATTTATCTTAAATATGTATAAAGTCCTCTTACATATGTATACATTTTCAGGATTTAAATAAAGTTGAAAATTTAAAACTTTTAATCTGCCAACTTTCTTCAATGTAGGGAAATTTAAAGAACTTTTTAAAAAGACGTTTGCCAGATTAGCTTTAAATATCTAGCATTTCGATTAAAGTTTTATCTGATAAACAAAAAAAAATAATCTGAAATTTTAAAAATTTTAAATTTATAAGAAATCTAAGAAAATCTCATATGTAGGAAATTTGTAATACAAGTAAATTTATTTACTTTATGATTTACGATTTAAAATTCATTCATTCGCTATTCTGATATTCTTATTTAAATTTAAAATCTATTTTTGATTTTTCCCGTGATTTGGTCTTTGGTATAATCGACATAAAATATAATTCTAATCATAAAGCACTAAATTATATATTTTATTCATAACCATCATTCGCAACTAGCATTAAGGAACTCCATTTTCTTCTTTATGAATAACCATTATTTACAACTAATTCATTGAGAGAGGAAAAAAGGGAATTTTTTTTTGTTTTCAACCTCCATTTTATTTTTTTTATTAATTTATTTATTTTATTTTTTTTTTGTTGTCCGTTTCTCCTCCAACCATTTTCAATTTCATTTCCATTTTCTGTTGCCGTCCCTAAATTAATGCATATCTAATGTGATTAATGAGCGTTTAACACGAGCTGCTGACGCAGACTATGGCTATATTGGGTGGATTATCTTTAGAGGGAGGAGATGGAAGAAGGAAATGTCTAGGCATTTTATGTATCTCTCGTCTATATACCTGTGTCAGACCCTAGTCCTTCTCTGTTGAAACATTAAGTTCAATTTTAAAGAGCGGCGAACAAATTATTATGTATAATTCAATTTGAACTGTGTGCCGGAACGTGCATTAAGATAATGCTAATTAACACCTCAAAAGTCTGGGTATAAAGAAAAGTCCGAGTCCGAGTCCAAGTTTAAAATCGAGTTCAAGTTCAACTCCAACTCCAACTCCAAGACCAAGTCCCCGAGTATAAGATGTTTTCCCCGTCTATCATTTTTCTTCCTCCATGGCGATAAGACTTGGTGACCAGTGTCAGATATAGAGCCAGAGACTATGGAAATTAGTAAGAATAATGCGTTGGGAATCATTTTAATGGACGCGTAAATGTGGAAAATTATCTAAAGGAACACGAACTTAATTGCGGTCATTATCGGTTTTATGGCATATAAATTGGAAATGAATTATGCAAAAGTAAAAATGTAAAATACAAAAAAAAAAATAAAAATAAAAATGAAAAAAAAAAACGACTGGAACCGATACAGAAACTGAAACAGAGACATAGACCTAGAGATCTTCATTAGTGTCTCAAGGTCAGGTTCGTTTTGCAGTTACAGTTAGGTTAAGATTTCTGATGTTCCTTTGGGGGGGCGGGGATTGTGAATGCCATCGATGCTGGAGATCTTCATTGGTTTTGTTTTTCAGTTCCCCCTTAAAGGGAAAGGAAGAGATGTAAGAGAGTGTGTGTGTGTGTGTGTGTGTGTACAACAGCGGCAAATGCCCAGTAGTCATCTCTTTAATTAAATTGTGTATGTTGAGGATGTCTTCATTCGGTTGTGAATTCGGTTTATCAGCTGCACGAGATCTCCTCGTCCCTCTGCCAGTTCGGTCAAAAAAATAAAATGAACAGAAATGGCGGAAAATTAAGTTTTGCAGCAGAAGAAGCGGCACAGAGATTGCAATCTTTACTACTGGCCAAAAGTCTCGTCTCGTCTCCTTGGTGTGCCACAAAAAAACATCCCTGTTGATATGGGCGATGGCGTTGGCGATGTCCATGTCCATGTCCAGCAGCTGCTGCTTCTGCTTTTACTGCTGCTGCTGCTTCTGCTTCTTCTGTTCCTGTTACTGGGACACGGACACGACACGCTCTTTGCCTTCACCTTTACCTCCATCTCTCCACCCCATTGAACGTTCCACATCTTCTACTTCGTTTGTGGCGCTTTTGCAGGAGCGACACTTTGACGGCAACAAGTTCATTTATTTTTTTTTTCTTTCTTTTTTTCCTTTTTACTTGGGGAAAATGGAATACACCAAGTAGTGGGAGAGAGAGGGATAGAAAGTATGATTGACTTTCGAATAATATTTTCTAATTGTTTATTAAT
Organism: Drosophila sturtevanti; assembly: GCA_018150375.1. Lineage (NCBI taxonomy): Eukaryota > Metazoa > Arthropoda > Insecta > Diptera > Drosophilidae > Drosophila > Drosophila sturtevanti. Next base: position 11,076,336 of record JAECWJ010000686.1, on the reverse strand, counting down.
TAAAACATACATTTGATAAAATTAAATTTATTTGTTCCGCATTTTTCCTTTAACCCTTGCAGCAAGAATATATTCAATTTTGCCAAAAAAATTGTATGCTTCTCTGATTATATATACATATCTATATATGATATATCCACCTATTTTACTTTTTTTTTTATTCAAAGGTTTTCTTATCGTGTGATTAAATAATTAATATTATTCAAATTGTTTTAAATTTTCAATAATTTATTTGTATTTGAATTTTCACTTACTTTAAACCGCCTAATTTATTATTATTATTTTTATTATTATTAATATTTTAATTATTATTATTTTTATTATTATTATTATTATTTTTATTGTTTACTACGAGATAAATTTGCTTTCGGTTTGGATTCTTAAAATTTCTTTACATCAGTTTTATTTCGGTTAGACATAGAAATATGTATATATATACATACATAGGTAAAAAAAGATATAAAAGGAAGTAGTTGATTAATTATATATATTTATATAATAACTTGTATATGCTAATTCTTCATTTTTGGTATAAATAATACTTAGTTTTCATTAAAGTTATCAAAAGTTTTTTAATAAAGAAAATCTATAACTAACTTAGATCAGCAAAAGTTGCTGGGACCATCGGATTAGATGGTATTAATATTTAGTGATTAGCGCTAATATTCTTTTTTTTAGATTATAATTCATGATATATGTAGAATTGTTTTAGTGTCTTTGATATGTTCTGTTTTATTGTTATTATTAGAGAGTGATGCAATGAAGCATAACTAACTATATTATAATTTTCTATATAAAAGATCACTTTCGATATCTTTATAATGATAAAATACAAACTTATTTCTATTTAAAAATATTTCCTTAATCGACTAAGAAGCATAGAAAAAAATATCAAAATAAATCTATAACCTATGTACATATATATACCAATATAATGCAGTTGATCTCAATTTAATATTATTTCAGTCTTAATTATGTCTTCCCTTCCCCTCCCAAAAAAAAGAGATAAAAATAAGAGGGAAAAAACTATACACCTTGCACACATGCACATATATGTATACACATGCCTTACCCATACCATTCGTACTGTGATCATCATCGATCATTGATCATTTTCCATTTGGAATGACCCAAGCTCCGATCGAAGCGATAATTTCAAAAGGTTTTGTCATTTGATCTCAGTTGAGTTACTGTGCGGCTGGCACGTTGACAGGCGAACGTGAAAGGGCTAAGTTGATGAAGAGATGGCTTGGGTTTGGATCTGCTTGGCTTGGCTTGGCTTTGTTTGAGTTGAGTTGAGTTGAGTTGGCTGGCGACATGTGACCTGTTACCCCTTACAGGTCGCTATCTCCTCACCTCCCTTTCCTGTTCTCCACCATCCTTGTCATTTCTCTCATGTGTTGAGTTGTTTTGTTTGTTGTATTCTGTTACGTTGTGTGGCATGTGCAAAGGTCAGCCGGTTGAGGGCAATGCCTTTTACCTGGGCCTCAACATGTTTGTTTGTGTTTGTCCAAGTGGCGCCTGCATCCCGTCGTGCGTTCGTCTGCATATGCGGAATATGCGTGAGCGTTGTCGTCGTTGCCACAAAATGGGACTCGAAACAAGCAGACGAACAAGCTGCTCTTCGGTCTGGCCTGGTCTGGTCTGGTCCACAGCATTCAAATCAGATCCTGGGGGCCCCCACCTGTGCTGTTCCACACATACACACACAAGCAACACACACACACACACATACACGCACTCACACACATCACTAAATTCAACGACATGCGGTTAAATATGCTTAAGTTTTTCCGCGGACAACTTAAAATTAAGTAGAGATGCCAGTCAGTGGATGAGACTTAAGGAACGATCAGAAGACATTGCAAATTGTCCTCCCCCCCGTATAGCCCTTTTAGCCCATTTTGACCATTACCAACCTTACCAACTACCTTATTTATATTTTGTTTGGTTTTTGTCGAGAAATATCAACGCGTCTGCGTAATGGCTGCTCCAATCCCATTCATTATGACCATTAGGGTCTTTGTTCAATTGCTCCCGCTGTTGGCAGTCCGATTTACCTAATTGTAGAGTCAACTGCCTAGTTAGTTAGTTGGCTACCAAAATTGGTTTAATTTCAGCACCTTTCAGTTAAATCAACAGGTACAATTTGTGCAGAAAATCAATTTACTCAGTTGATTATCCAATTTCTTATTTGATTATAGTCCCTTGATCCAATATCATTGAAAATTCTTTAATTGATGCTTTAAAGCAAATTTAACTGCCATATTACATATAGTGTGTTCAGAAAAATGTGTTCAAAAATTGTAAATTTAATACAAATGAATCGAATTTAAATATATTTTACTATCTTGTATTAAAAATATGATACATATACTTATTATTTAAAAAAAAAATCAAAAAACCTAGCAAAGAGTTGAGACCTTTTCTGGTATAAGTGATATATATGTATATGTATATATATTTATGTAGACATACTAATATCTATATCTGTGTGTTAGTCGGATTTTACACCCTGTACCCATAGGGTATAAGAGTTTATTAAATTCACTAATATGCATAGTGTAGAACATTCAAAAGGAAACATTTCAGATTCCATAGAGTATATGTTTATATTCTTGATCACCATTAACTTCCGCCTGCATAAATAAAATGTATAATTCCGACGAAATCGGACAATAAATGTTGATGATTTACGTATAAAGATTTTGTACTGAAATGCCAAATTCAAGAATGGCTGATCAAAGTATGCGTGCTCTGCTTTGCACTAGAGTAAGTATCTGCAAGCAGTAGAAGTATCTGTAAGCAGTATAAGTTTCCATCGTCAATGTTCACTGTTCCCTGAAATACCTTTTCTTGGTACTGGATATACTTACGGCAGGGACGACTTGATTGCTTAATTTTTTTTTTAATTGTGATTTGCAATATATCTCATTAGCATGTGTGTATAGGTGATATTGCACGCAACCATTTGAGCTGTTGGCCAAGTTTAATTCCATGGTCTTCGCAGCTGCCAAGTTACATATATGTATAGTGTTGCTGTGTATTGCCTTGCGTGTGTTTTTGCAAACATAAAGTGTGGTTTTGGTATGATGATGATGATGATGATGATGATGATGACGACAATGATAATGATGATGTTGAGAAGACGGGGATGGGACGATAGTAACTTCAACTTCCCATAAAATTACAGAACTGACATAATTCAAGATAGCCCAGCCGGGTGCTTAAGTCCTACTCACAGAATTATCACATTCAATGTCCAAAATGGGTACCGCCACTTAAATGGACTGCTAATGGCCTAAAGTGTACTTGTCTGATAATATTTAGCACTTCTCACCCCAATCGAATGGACTAATATTCATATGCCCTTCTTCGTGTCCTGTCACCACAAGAAATTTATACATATATACATATATACATATATATACGTATATATATATACATACATATGTAGTTTCAACTGGCATTTGTTCGCTGTCTTTAGAGACCCAATCATAAACTGTAATGCCTTATGACCCTATTGGTGAGAGATGCAAATCAATTTACATGCATTCAATTACAAATTGTCAGCCATTCCTTAAACAACCAAAAGCAACATCATCTTCATTATCATGATCATCATTTCGATCATCGTTTTGATCATCATGATGATCAGTAACAGCATCTCATATCAACTTTCGAGTTTCGTATGTCTTTTGGGGGCCCATCACTTGTTCAAATTTATGATATTCCTTGTGCCAACTGCTTGTAACTGCTCGTTTTTACGATCAGCAGTGATCGTTGTTGATACACCACAACCATACACACCATACACACCATATACCATATCGGTAGATGGCTTTGCGACAAGTTTTGTAGCGCTGTTAAACGTTTGCATGATTTTGATTTTGATTTTAATGATATGAGGCGAAGGCTTAGAGCACAACACGATAGCCATAAGGATGAGACATACAGTGAGACAGAGAGACAAAGATACAGAGTGACAGAAAGACAGAGAGAGTGATACCGTCGAGAAATCCTAATTAGCAACTGGCTGGGAGGATGATCATCAAAATAAACACTTGTACAATACGAGCCAGCTGAGATTGTGACATGTTTTTCAATAAACTTGTTTAGTTTACAATGGGAAATACTAAAGGCATGACTCCTACTAGACATGAACCAGTTTAAATCCCAATAACTAGGAGTATGGTAAGTATGTATGTACATATGTATGTATGTATGTATGTACGTATGTATGTATAACATTTTTGATAAACAGTCCCACATAGTCTATATGAAAGTGCTGTGAAGCGTGCCACAGCTCCCATAGCAATATATACTATATATTTTGACATCGTATTTATAAACAAGTCTTAATAATTGCATATAACAATACAAATGTTTTTATAAAGATTCTTTACTGTAAATGCTGTAAATGATATCATTAAATCGAAACTCAAACGATATAAATTGAATATAAAGAATAAGCCAGCATCTTCAATTTGCCAACTAATTTTCAATCATTTATTTTTGCAATTTTTACTGAATGTTAGATTTTCCAAAAATTAAGTTAAAAGATTCTTCTAATTTTGGAATTATTTATTAAGTCTTCATGGTATGAGCACTTTTCAAATCGGAAAGATAATATCTACAATGAATCCTAAACTCGGCGATCGTAGGCCCAATATAGAAACTTTTTCTCATTTCTTTTTCATTTACAATTATCTAATTCTATATAAAATGTTAGTTAATTGTGATCATTATATATCAGATGACCATAAAAAAATCTCAAAAAAAAGCAACTCCAACCTTAAGTAGTATTACTTACAAAGAATCTATTACAAGTCCTTTGCTATTTAAATATTCTATAATTAACGATGCCACTTTCTGATTCAAATATTGCCAAATTCAAATGATATGAGTCGAAATGGAACATTGGACAGTAACTTTTGATTTTCCGCCTGTCTTAATCAGGCCAACGGTAATGCAAAGTGCCTACTCAATCTTAGCAGCCAACAAGGGCAATAATAGCAAATTCATGTTTATTGGGGCGCCTCTTATCTCTCTCTCTCTCTCTCTCTCTCTCTCTCTCTTACTCTGGTCCAGTCAGGAACCCAATTTGGTTGCCTGATCCTCTGACCGCCTGCTTGGGAGCTCATTTTTCAATCGGCTAATGCCTCATCATGAGATACCATGGTCCAGAATCTCTTGCAAAATTGCATTAAATGGAAGCAACAGAGAGAAAAAAAAACGATACGAGGAGTCAGTCGTCTGTTGTATTTTTTGTTGAACTTTTTTTTATTTTTTTTTACCTTTTCCTTTTTTTGTCGTCGATTTCGTTGCCATAATTTAAATGAAGGCAGCAGATAAGCCACACTTGAGTTGGAGTTGGAGAGCCACAGGAACTCCCTTGGTTAGGATTGCTTGTGTTTTTGGTTATAATTTAAATGAGAACGATCGCTAAATGATCTCGTTTTTGTTTTTTTACTTCGTTTTTTTTTTCTTCATTGAATATTTTACGATTTAAACAGGCCATCAGTTGAGATTGACTAAAAATAACAATAATCAAACCGAAAAAAGCAATACACTTACTTTTTTTTTATCCACATGATATAGTCATCCAAAAGCTAAATGTAATGATATCAAAGGCATCTTTGGCTTATATTGCACATTATTGAATTTAAAATACGTAAGATAAAAATTCAATTTAAGATCGCAAAATGGAACCCCCGGCGAACCTTATGCATCTGTATCTGTATCTCTTATACATTGGCGCCGGCTCTCTCTTTCTCTCTCGCTCTCTCTATCTCTTTCTCTGTCTCTCTTCAAAATCACATGAATTGCGTTTAATAACGCGCGCTTAGGCCACAACTCATGTCAGAATGCATCAAGAGATGCCCCATATGGAGGGATATATGTATTTATATTTCTGCAAAAAAACCGAAAAATAAAAACAAACAAACAAACAAACCGAAATCAAAATAAAACCAAGAACAAACCTTCGCCTTTAGGCCAACAGTCGCAACGTATGTTTGGATGCATACATGTACTATATACATATATATATATGTATATATCTATCTGTTTTGTATGTATGTGTATATGGGATAAATTATTTCGGGACAAGGAAAATATCACTTCGATTAATTCAAACAAAGGTCCGAGGCAAAAGGCGCAAAATCGCCAAGCCAAAGCCGCACTCAACGCAATGCAAATAGAGTTGGCAAGGGGTACATTGGGCACATTGAGAGAATTCAAGAAGTGTGTGTGTTTTTGGGGGGGGAGGTGAGGAATGGCGGACTGTTTGGTACATAAAGTGGATTGAAAATCGTGGCTTGTTTATTTTGTATTGAACTTAATTTGGACATGATAAGTTGCCATGGTTGCGATGGTAGCGGCGGCCTTTCGGACAGAAGGCAGAACTGAGTCGGCTTGCCTTTTATGTGGTATTTGTTGGGGCATTGCAAATAATGAGATGATTTTCAATTCAAAAAGGTTGTGTCAAATATTTCATTTCGAATGTTCCTGAAATACAAAACAGGTTTTACATATATATATATATATATATACAAATCGTAATACTGATATAACATTTTCAGATACTTTTAAATACGTGTACATTTTAATTTCTCTTCAAATCTTTGGGTTAGATCTTTATTCTATTTTATATATTCCAATTTCAGATTTTTCTTAAAAATATGAACAGTTTATTATATATTATTATATATTATTTAAATAAGGAAGTACTTTACTTTTAATTTACTAATAATAAACAATGTACTTGTATTTATGTATATATGTTTTTTATTATATACATTGTATACAATAGCCGATTTACTTTGAAATGGCAAACTTTCACTTTTATTCATTTATCAGGATAAATTGATAGATTATTTATTCAGTAGTATTTAACAGTATCCGGATATGTAGGATTGGATATCTGTTATTATTATTATTGCTTTCGATCTTTAAATAGAATTAAATTAAGATAGTTTCGCTTTTGAATGGATGTTTTGGAAATCTTTTGTTTTTATGTTATATAGTTTGTTTACATATTAAATATATAGAATTTCCTTCCATATAAAATTTTTTAATTATAATGACAATTTTTCTTAAATCGTTGGAGTGCTTCCAGTTTTTCGTCACAGCAAAAGTGTTTTATATTACCTGAAAGATCAAAGACTGGTAAAGAAAGAGAGAATACAAGCAATTTGGAGCAATTTCGATTAAAATCAATATTTACTACAAGCTTCCAATGGACGCAAGACCAGCCAGAGATTCTTCTTCGGCACTGTGCGCCAAAATTACAAATTTAAAGATGAAAAGTTATAAATAATGCAAAGATGATGATGGGCCATGAAGAACACGAAGAGAGCCAGAGACAAAGATAGAGAGTGAGAGGGAGAGAGAGAGAGAGAACGAAAAACTAAAGTTAAAGTCAAAGAAGAAGTCTTTTCATGGTACGATCTTGTGGAAATAAGCAAGCCATAGCCAGATTGCTAAAGCCCCCAAGGCGAGAAGATACAGGGAACCAAAACTAAAGAGCTGTTGATGTGCTGGTGGGGGGGGGACCTATGTACCTTGCTGCGCCCAAATCAACTTGAACCAACTTCACTCTTCTTCATCTCCTTACCTCTACCTCACTCGAATGCAACTCAAGACAAGTCAAGTCAACTCGTGTTGTTGTTGGTTTGCTTTGGTAATCACCTTTTGTTATAAAGACCTGTAATTAGGGCTTCATTAAAAGGGTGGTCCGTGCTTGTCTTCGCCCTGAAATGTTGATTGAAAACGTTCTCCCTTACCGTTGAGTAGAGTGGGAGCCATAAGCAGGAGCAGGGGCAGGAAGAGGTTGGAATGTAGCGCCGATCCAACAAGCCAACCACGCCCACAGCGCACGCCTCATAAATATACGAAAATGTGCGTGCTGTAGACCCAAATCACAGGATCACATTGGATCAAAAGTCACAGAAAAACTCAATAATATAAAAATAATAATTATTTTCATATTTATCAAAATGAAGAACTGGAAATTAATTTTCAATTAACTGAATTTAAAAAGAAAACAGCAAAAAAACACGCAATGCTTTTGGACTGAATTGAATTAGAATGTTTCAGCTTATTTACCAACAAGGATATCAATTATCACGGTTTCACTGTGCAACATTGAGCAAAAACAAATAACCATGAGATGCATAATTATAACTTGCACAAAGTGTTTTTTTATGAATGGGGCGGACAGTTGCAACGCAGTTTATTCACCTGTCCCAATGTATGTATGTATGTACTCACAGGCAGGCACACACACATTAATATATACATATAGTATATAAATATGTATATAAGAGTAAACATGTGTAAGTAGGACCCCCCTGGAGCAGGATGACCAAGGACCAACCTCGTAGAAATTTTGACGCCTTGCAGCTATTTGCGATTTTTCTTTTGATTTTTGTTTACTCTGCTAAACGTTGGGCCATAATAATTAAAATGCCATCAATGTGATGCACCTGACTGAGGCACTTGCCTCAGTATGCCTGTGTTTTCTTTTTTTTTTTTTTTGGTATTTTTTTTAGTTTGTTACCTGTTCTACCTGTACTGATCAGCAGTAGCGATAAACAAACGAACAAACAAACGAAAGAGAAGAAAATCGAGCAAAGAAAAAGATCAAACTGTCACATGCGGGGGCCTTCAATGATCATATGATTTATAGATGGGGAATTGCCGTTGACAGGGCCAACTGTTTCAACTATTCTTACCAAATGCAAAAGAAGATGCTGCCCATTACCCGCTTATGCCTCTTATCGGCTCATTCGGGACATTAGATAAGAGTGTCATCTGTCTTCTTAGTTTCTACTATACATCCCTACATATCCATGTACTTATGTACATATGTATGTATTCGTCATTCATTATAGTCAAAAGAATCTAAAAATATACATCAGCTATATTTGGTCCGACTTTTAAATATAACCATTTTAAACATAGCCATTTGGTATGTAGATATATCGAAATTTGTTTTGCCTGAATCCATATAAAATAGTTTAATTAATTGAAAGCTATTGCTTAACAGTCATTTGATCGATTTATGTACATACATATATACATAGGTATATATTCATATATATATTTAAACTGTATTAATAAAAGTTAGAAGAATGAAAAAACCAAACTCTATATTTTTTGAAATGTTGGTTAGATCGTTTTAACCTTTGTTTGTTTGAATTGAAAAAACGCTGCGGGCAGTCTCCACGCTGCCTGCTTCTGATGACAAAGATCGTGGTTATGACAACGATGATGATGATAATAATGATGAACTGACTCTTGGCGAGTGGCGCCTGAACGAAAGTTCCCCAACAAAACAAAAGACGCATCTCCTCCTCTCACCTTTCTTGTATAATGTGTCATTTTAATGTTGTTCGAAATGATATTTTATTGTTCTGACTGTGTGTGTGTGTCTGCGGTAGAGTCGTAAACATTTATTAGTTACGGCTTATTTTCTGAACGAATACATAGCTAAAACAAATAAGAATGAATTGAATGAGAATGTGAATTCTCTGTCTGCCAATACCACCTGCTAGATCAAATATCCTTTCACTTTTTAATGAACCTAATGAGCAAAACGCATTAATCATTAATGTAGAACCCGAATGTGGAAAACCTGCAAGAGTTAAAAGTTTGTCACGCTCATTAAATAATGATCAAAACCACGATCACGCCCATCTTCAATTTGGGTTCCAAGTAAAAGAGATATGAATCTATTTTTTCTAAATAGAAAAATGTTAATTTAGCTGACTGTTAACATTAACATTAAATTTAAGAGAGTCCTGTAAGCAGGATGATTAACATTTGGTAAACTTGGCGTTCATTAACTCCACTTTTTTTTCTTTCTATCAAAAGTGTGTTTTTTTTTTTATTAAAAACAGAAATCTGTACTCTAACCTCCTTTTCTTTATTTAACAATATGATTTACTTAGTATCCATTTCTGTTATAGTCATAAAAATGTGACAAATGGCAATCCATGGAATGCTTAACAACATAGTTGAGGAATTTTAAGGACAGAATGAGAGACAAAGATAGAGAGCGAATGTGGTGCTGATGTAAATACATATAGACGAATGTATTTTTATATAAAACTTGTGGCGAATTGTTCAACTTAGTAAGGCCGATTGCTCCTCTCTTTCCAACCCCCGGCAACATCCTCATCAAATATGGTCATTGTATAGCAATCATCCAAAATGAGTTGTATCGGGGCGTAAAGGAACATGTTCCGTTTTTACGATATGGGCGGCTACGCATACCGCACACAAGCGTCGCCTTGGTGTGCTTGGTCTGGTCGGGTATGATCTGTGCTCCTTATATGTATGTATGTAGTGTATATGTAGTATATATATGTATGTATGTATGTTGTATAACCCAACCCGCTATTGTTATTGCCTTGTTCCACTGGTTGTTTGTTGTCGTGTTTAGTTGCCGTAATGTTTGTTGTTTTTTTTTTTTTGTTTGTTTGTTTTATGGGCGCATAAAATTTAATGCTGCATAAAGTTATCGCCTAACGAGCTCAATGGGCGCAATAGGTAGCACAATATACAGGGAGCGAGACACCCTGTATTGCATTTGGTTCAGTGAATGTCTTGTCAGCGGCGATTTCTGAGCAATTTTAATTTTGCAATGCATTTTCAATGCGGCTATTTTCAGTTGTCTGTCGTTTCTCTTGGATTTTCTGTATTTCTTTTTTTTCATCCTTTTTTTCTTTTTCTTGACTTGGCGTGTTGTAATTTGAGCGTAATTCACATAAACGGTGAATTCCACGGTACCAACAAACAGAATGCAGTAGGCACCACAGGCTGATCAGCAACAGTGGCGACCCGAAAAGGGGGATAATAACATTGTTGTAATAATATGGCTTATAGCAAAAGCTAAGTGGCACCTCTGTTTAAATTCAATAAGAAGCTAGCAGTCAATTTGCTTGACACCTCACGTTCATCAATGAATTGCCACTCCGAGGCACAAGAAGATCTCTCACTCAGCTCCTCACGACAATTCAATCTGTAATTGTTGTTTAACTGTCTGTTACGTCTCTCACTCTCTTTCTCACTGCCTCTTTGTGTACGTGTGTGTGTGTGTGAGTGTAATTATTCCAGCAATTTGTTGCTGTGCCAATTGCCAACTGCATTCCAAGCCCAATCTCACTCTCCATCCCTCTGACCATAAGTCTACTCATTGCATTCACATTGAATCATTTATCAGATGTACAAGGAGCGGGAGAAGTAAGGAATTTTTGCAAGCAAACAGTTTTTGAGTAAGAGGGCTGGCGGGGGGTTGACAAAACGATCAATCGCCCCACCCCCAAAAGATAAGAAGCTATTTGTCTATAAAAAAAAAGAGAGAGGTAGAGATATATATGCATATGTATATACATAATATGTATTACATACTTATGTATATAAAGAGCGAGAGAGTGAGATGGTGGGTAGGCCTACTTAGTTTAATAGCATATGTTAATGGGTGAGTAATTTTTAAACTCACTTTCAATAAATAACAGTCGATTATAAATACGGACTTTATATGGCATGGCATTTCATTGCAAACGATTATTTCTATAGCAGCTACATAAAAGAACTATATACGTACATATATAATGTAGATATATGTACATATGCATATGTATGTATATATAATATAATTTATTATACATTTGTAACTCAAAATTACCAAAAACAAAATCCCGAAATTGAGATTGTTGTATATACATATGTACATATACATACGTTTCATTTAATCATATTAAGTAGAGATCTTCAACACATCTTTATGTTTATATGTGTGTGTACATTGCGTGTTACAGAAATACACATGTATGTGTGTAAATCTGTGGACACGATAACTTTAACACTGACAGGTCGAATAGTGTTGATGGATGGATCGACGGACTGACTGATAATCGACTATAATATAAGATTCAACGAATTTAAAATTATGAATAAGGTAGATCACATTTTTAAAATGGAACTGTTCCACTCCAGTTAGGATTGTGCATATTGATTATGAAAAGAAACTGATCTGAAAATATGGCATACGATGAAAAGAGACCTATAACACCCGTTAGTCATAATGTTGAATATAAAACTGTAAAATATGATCGATAATCACGTGTCAAATCGCTCTCCTTTTGACATAATTTTGATGAGTAACATAAAACCGAAAAATGTTCCAGTCTCGATAAGACACACAAGGGAGTAGCTAAACGTATGGATGGTTCGTCCTGGCGACCGTTCCTTCCGGCAACATGCTGTTGATGTTGATGTAAACTGATTAACAAGCCCGATAAGCGGCAAGCAATGTGCCTCAAAACAATTACCAGAAGGAGAATGGTGTGGAGTGTATACACACATACTTACAACGGCATTTGCCACTTTTTGCAGCAGCAGCATACTCTATCAATGGTCCTTTGTGCCAGGCAAAGTTGAAGTCCATTGTTTGACTGCCTCTTTTTGGTTTTGTTCTTACCGTGGATGGGGCGTTGCTGTTGTTATTGCCACAGCTGTTCTAATAAAATAAAAATATGATGCCCTTAACAAAGGAACAATGAAACCGAATATAAGACAACGGAATGAAAATATAGGAAAAGTACATATACATATATACATATATATATATATATACATATTTTAATGTGCGTATATACCTAAATAAAGCTTGAGGAATTGGGTTAAGAATATTAACTATTATTAGTATTAATTATATGTTTGTTTGAACGTTTGTTACTCAAAGGTACCTTAAAGGCATTGCAAATTACATTTCTACATTTAAGCTTATATTCAAAGGACATTTAAGACAGACATGATTGTGGTTTTGACCATTATTTAATGAGCGTGACAAACTTTTAACTCTTGCAGGTTTTCCACATTCGGGTTCTACATTAATGATTAATGCGTTTTGTTCATTAGGTTCATTAAAAAGTGAAAGGATATTTGGTCTAGCAGGTGGTATTGGCAGACAGACAATTCCCAGTTCATTCTTATTTGTTTATTTGTGTTAGCTATTCGTTCAGAAAATAAGCCGTAACTAATAAATGTTTACGACTCTACCGCAGACACACACACACACACAAGCACACACACACAGTCAGAACAATAAAATATCATTTCGAACAACATTAAAATGACACATTATACAAGAAAGGTGAGAGGAGGAGATGCGTCTTTTGTTTTGTTAGGGAACTTTCGTTCAGGCGCCACTCGCCAAGAGTCAGTTCATCATTATTATCATCATCATCGTTGTCATAACCACGATCTTTGTCATCAGAAGCAGGCAGCATGGAGACTGCCCGCAGCGTTTTTTCAATTCAACCAAACAAAGGTTAAAACGATCTAGCCAACCTATCAAAAATTAAGTTTTGTTTATACAATACAAAAAAAAAAAAATACAAAAAGAACTATTAACTTTTCTTACTTGTAATTAGCAAATTATTCAAAATCTTGCATCATTAATATACCTCAATTCACCTAATGTCATCTAGAAGTCATTATTATTTACATTCTTATTTTTCAATCAATTTCACCAGAATTTGGGGCATGTCAAAATATTTGATATAAATGATATTATATACATACATACATAATGCATATATATACTCATACATATCTTGCATTTAGCTTTCATTGATCCGATGTACATACATCAGTAACATAAAGACCTTCTTTAATTTAATACATTTTCCACATGTTTGATATTTCCTTATCCAATATTCTAGTGTAGTATATATTGAAGATGGTCCTGCTTCTTATTAGTATATATAGAAACATGTTCAGCTTTTATCGGCACGGAAAAAAAACGAACATTTTATTTAAAAACTGAGAGTAAAAAAAAAGAAACATGCATGTTGCTCACTTCTTGAGTTTAGTTTTTCCCCTTTTCTTTTTTTGTAAGTTAAATTTATAGCCAGCAATTTGGTTGCATGTCATTCCAAGACATTGCAATAATTAAGAGCGGAAATGCTCTGATGAATGAGTAGACAGAGAAAGAGATAGCTTGATGCTAGGACACTAAGTAAGTGAGTGAGTGTGCGTGTGAGTGAATGAGTCAGTGTTGGTGAGTGAGTGGCATATTATGTCAAGATTCACCATCCGAGTAGTTGGCCGATCACCGACCAAAAACAAATGACTTGACCATCAATTTACCCTCGTAGAGAACACTTTAAGAAATGAAAATCCACAAATGGAGAGAATCAATTGCGGGTAGCAGAACTAATTGATGATGCCTGTCATATATCAAAATAGCACCTGGTCGATCAAGAAAAACAGAAAAAATGAAAAAACCAAAACCAAACCCCACAAAAAAAATATAAGTAAACGAATACAGGTAGCCACAATGGCTGGCTAAGTTAGTCGATCAGTGGAATCGTTGAAGTTTTGGGCACGCGCGCATCATTTATCATAACCAAAATGAACTGGCGCATTGGCAACGCCCTCATTAGTCCGAAAGAGAAAGAGGTCACTGGGAGACCAAAATCGGTGGAACCCTTCATGATTTATGCAGATTTTTTTCTTTCTTTATTTTTATTTTTTTTCTTTTTATTAGTTTTGTGTGTCTGTGTAATCCATAAAGATTATCTTTGTACCTTTATATCCAATTTCTAGTCACAGTTTTGTTAAGTAAACAAATGCATTTTTGTCGGTGCTGTGGCGTTAACCCGTAAAGATTTCATTATTAAGGTTCCTCCCACTAACCATAAAATCAATGGGCGTTCCAGCAGCATTAAAGATAAAGTCATAAAAACGAAATCTTCAAAATGAAATTAAGTTGTTTCTGTGTTTTGGTGATCACAGTCGTCACAACGATCATTTTGTGGATCGTTAAATTGAAAATGATGGCCAATTGACTGTGTGGCATCCGAGAAATGCCAATGAATAAAACTAACAATATAAAAACAAAAGGAGAAAAAACATAAAAAAAAAACATAATCTTCTATAGTATGTAAACTGCTTATAAATCACAATTATTATTAAAAGAAAAAAATGTTAAATATCATAGCCAAAATGCAAAATTTAATTATAAACTTTTCAGAAACAAATCGTTTTTCTCTGACAAATTTTGAGAAATTCTTTTAATAACTACATTTATGCAATTAAATAGAAGAACACTTATAGTCAAAATATAACAAAGATAAGTCTTACGGAATTTAAATACATTTTACTTCCTTGTTCACATTCATCACATTATTTAAGTATAGATCAGTGAATTGGCCCGAAACCTAATGCGATTACAAATCAAAAAACCTTCTCAGAGAGATATATATAGAGAGAGATAGAGAGAGAGAAAGAGAGAGAAAGAAAGAGTCCAAATTGATACAGCCAAAAGAAATTCAAGCGTAAAAATAAAATTGAAGTCGGCAGAAGCTACTTATACCCATGTAGGAGGGATGCAGGTGACCATGCACCCTGAAAATGAGAAAGGGGAAAATAAAAAGAATAACCCTTTTTTCCTATACCATACCATACTATGGGCATACCTTGATTTACCTTTTTCATCTCCATTCCTATGAAACCAAAGCTGCCAGTTCAAATGTTGATGAAGTCTTGTTATCATTTTAATCCGCAGGAGCTGCGGCAGCAGCCGACCAACGTTTCCTTTGAATGAAACTTAAAACCAGCAAACGGCAGTTGGCGGCACTCGCCGAACACCCCGCACCATCCATAACACGACCCGATACGATACGATACGATACGATCCGATCCGATTCGATCCCATGCGATCCGATGCAATCCCATCAAGCGTGAAAATACCGCGAAATTCCTTTTGTGCTCTGTGTTCGCCTTTTGTGCTGCTACTCGAATCGAAAATGGAATCAACCTCAATCGAGACTCAACCACATTGCCTCATAGTGAGCCTGCATTTATTTATTTCTCTCTTTCTTTCTTTTTTCTCTCTGCACTTTTCCTTTTTTTTTTTCTTTCTTTTTTTAAATTATAAAAATGTAAACAAAAAATAAGCGTTAACATGGCAACAATGACATCCTGCTGTGACATTGAAATATTGTTATTATAAATTTTTATGACATTGTCCATTTGGTTTTGCCGTTCTGGTATGCGTGCCTGACAGGAATCGCTAATTATAAGCAGGCGCCCATGAGATTATACCTATATCTTAGTCAGATTCCTGCCAAAAAGGATTTACATTGCAATGCATACAAGTGGGAAAGTTCGTTGATGCAATAGATTTTCCACATCATTAAATGAATGTTATTAACTGGAAAATCCAAAGTTAGAATTGAATGATCAGTGATTTATCCATTCTTAAATATTTATAAATTATAAACTATATAATTATATACTCGTACACATAGAACAGCAGAGGTTTATTGAAACTCCTCGGGCTTATTCTACATATAACTCTTATCTCTCTACGCAGTTGTTAACAATTAGAAAAACATAAATGTAAAAACCGTGGATGATGCGAAAGTGTCAAAAAGTTGCGGATTCTCATAAACATCAACAGCTCTGGCAATCCAATCAGAGATTAAAACAGCAGCCAAAATAGACAACGCCCACTGATTGCTTCCTTTTACAATTTCCAACCGTTTCCTGACATCCTTCCTGACACCCTATCTATCGTCATTGTGCGTCAAAATGCAAAATTCAATTGTTTAGCCCTTTGTCGGGTCGTCGAAAGCACAGGATGAGTATCAAGTAATTTACGAAAGAAAAAAAAAACACGCAAACACACACACACATACACATAACAGAAAATCCATTTGTCAGCCCCCTTCAGATTAAAATCAAGGATTTAAAGTGTAATTTGATTCATGGGTTAGGCCAGAGCAAAGCCAGAAAACAGAGGAAGGCGCACCAAGGGTAAGAGCTTGGGCATCAAAAGAGCAAAGCGTGACCCCAGAAAAATCACACGGGGCAGCAGAAGCAACAGCAGCAACCAGGAAACCAGGACAACACCAATAAATGACAACAAAACACACCCGCCCCAAATGATATGAGATGAGTTGAGATGAGATGAGTTGAGCTGAGCTGAGCTTGCTGGTCTCTGTTTGATTCGACCCGGAGAATTTGGGGTTGCTCTTCCTTCTTTGTTTTAGCCCCTTGTAACGGTAGAGTGATTTCCACTTCTGACTCCTGCGGGGTGCGCGTGTCCTGGCTCGATTCTCCTGAGTGCTATTTTATTCTGAAGTGTGCCAGACGCCCATGCCCATAACCATACCATATACCATGTACCATGTACCATATACCAGTTGCTGGTATGGCAAAGGATGCGACCACGACGGCGCCAGTCTTCAGTGTGGAGTAAGGGACCCATTCTATCTCTGTTTGTGTGTATGTGTGTGTGTGTGTGCAACCGGTTGAGTCCATTAATCATTTTCTAATTTGTGGAATGCAAACTGGGGAAGGGTCGTCGCATTACTCTCCCAACCCCCACCCAAACATCCTCCCCCTGCTCTTGACGCGTTCCCGAAAATGAAATTTTCACATCTGTAATTTGTTAAGTGCATTTTGTTTTTTTTTTTTTTTATTTATTTCATAG
Organism: Drosophila sturtevanti; assembly: GCA_018150375.1. NCBI lineage: Eukaryota > Metazoa > Arthropoda > Insecta > Diptera > Drosophilidae > Drosophila > Drosophila sturtevanti. The sequence goes on along the minus strand of JAECWJ010000686.1, from coordinate 11,058,821 downwards.
AATTATTTCATTTTTATGGGTTAAGTGCTTTTTGAATTATGTTACTTTTGACTCCCTGGATTATAAATGGGCAATTCCTTTATGTGTAAAAACAACACAGTTTAGGCTAATTAGTTGTCAGGGACGTGTCCGTGAATTGGTATATTGAAAAAACAGAAATTTAATTCAAAGTATAAACGATTTTTTTTTGCCCATGCAAAAATATTTCATCAAAAAATTTAATTGAATTTTGACAAGCTTTTCTGGGTTTTCTTTTTGATAGCCTCAGTTCTAATAGTTTCTAAACTTTAATGACATTCAGATACTCTATCACAAAAAAGTATATTTGTATGTGTATTGCTCTAGTTTATAATTTATTTAGTTTATCTCTAGTAAGATAATTTTACCAAATCAAATGTGAATCAGAATTTTCCACAGGGTATCGAGCAATTAACAACATTAAAATTTTAAAAACTAACTAAATCTCAGCAACCTGTAATACTTAACAAACGTTTTCCACTTATTTATTATTTCGCCAATTATTTATTTCATTTTTATAATTACAACAATTATAATTTGTTTTTATTTATTTCAATTTTATAATTAATATATATTAGAAAGTCTTTCTAACCTTTTAGTAACATCTTCATTAAATGATTTCAGTAATTTTCAGAATATATTAACTGGAAGAGAACCTCCCGTTTCTTAGATTTTGTTGCTGTTTTATTTGCCAATATATTTTAGTCCATTTCTTTCACAACTTTGAATTTTAAGGATAGTTCCTTACTTACTTCCAATGTTTAAAGAATTACAATAGAAGAAGTTCAATTATCACCTGTAAATATATTTAAAATCAATATTAGTTCAGTCAGCATCTGTGCAAAATTTAACAAATATAAGAAATAAAGCAATATAAGCCACTAGTATGAAAAGTTAATGCCAATCCTTGATTATACATATGTATGTATGTACAATATAGATATATATAAATAGAGACATGTGCTCAAAGAAACCCCTTCGATAACTATCATCAGTGACGCAAATGAGAAAAAGACTTACCGAATTCAAAGGAAACTCTAACCAAATGTTAAGCCATTAGTGAAAGAACTTCCAGCTCATAAACTTTGCCCTCAAACTGAATTTTAAGTTGATTTAACTTGATTACTTCATTTGCAGCAACAGCAGTGGGAGCAACAGACAACTAATGGTGAAAATATTGCCATTGATTTTGCGACAAGTGGATTTCCCCTATCTCCCCTGCTTTTATTTTTCTGCATTTGTTCATCCACATTGCGCATTGTCCTCATCCATTGTTGAGGGTGTCATTTGGTAATTGTTACAAGCTGCCGCATATTTGGATAAGACCGGGGTACGCACTCAAAACAAACAAATGAGTTGTAGTTGAATCCGAACCAAGTCGATTGGTAACAACCCCCAAAAAAAAAAAGGACTCGGAAGCATCCTTGCAATGTCATTTGTAAACGGATACACATTGAGACCACAAGAGACGCACATGACACAACACAACCCACACACACACACACACACACACACACACACACACACACACACACACACACACACACACACACACACACACACACACACACACACACACACACACACAGACACAACACTAACAAGAAGTTAAAGGGAAGTGAAGAGACAAGGGTGTGGATGGGGCAGCAAATGTCATTAGTTTACAGTTGTCTGATTTCTTCTATAGCAACTCTATATACATAACTCTATTTGCTATACTTCACTTAAATATTGTGATCGATGATGACATTGTCATTTTTGCCTGGGCAGTTAAAAGAGCTGGAATAGGACCAGAAATCGTTTCTTTATGTGGGGTTGTTGAGTATAACCGTCTGTCCATAATATTTAATGATGACATTATATTTCAACTAGAAATAGCCAACTACAAGAAAATGAGCGATTTGAACGATCATTTCATTCAATTTCGAAGCATCTACATTACAAGTCCTTTAAAATTACCAACCAAATCGAGCAAAAAAAGGTATTCACCTTTATATCATTGCAACTGAAACATTATTTAAATGTTTGCTTTGAAACAAAATCTTTAAAAGTATTAAACTAGAGAACCATTTTTAAATCGAAAATCGAAGAATCTTAACTAAGACTAAGGTCCTAATGACCTTACACTGACTTTTAACTAACTTTGCAATAAAATAATATGTAATTATATATTTATTTTTTACTGTAACTTCATGTCTTTTGAAAAATTTAATGTTTAGATATAACTATCTAATATAGAAAATACAAATTCACACCAGACACAATTTTAAAGAGCATAGCAACCGAACTCCCAATCTTTCAGCTGTTTGAATAGCTTTTAAAATATGAAAAACCGACGACATCTGTTCGAGGGACAAGTTAGGCAAGTCAATATGATTTGTGATTTACAACAGGTTTCAATTAACCAACAACAAAAGTATCTCATTCCATCAGCCTCCACGGAGGGCGTCCCGCTCCACTCCAATCATACATTCCACATCCCTACTGCTGCCGCCTTCTTTGCCCCCGTGGCTTTTTGCATGCGCTCAGCATTACTTTACTATGCATCTAAGTTTGTGGGCATGTGAAGGAAAGTCGGCAGCTGAGAGGCGATGACAGGCACATAAATAAACGAGCGGTTAAGTATTGTACCATCTCATGTAATGCTAGACGAATAGTTTTACATAAGTAGTTTCTTCTTTTCATAGTTTTGTGCTCTTGCATGTAAGCGGAGACGATGGCGATCCGCTGGGGAAAACAGTCGTCGATTCAGTTGCAGTTGTTCAGTAAGCGACTAATTGAAGACGAGGCGGCATAAATTAGGAAGTGGGCCTTAAGTGGTTCCACCAGGAGCGGGAGGGAGTAGAGAGAGATAGACTGAATTTCACCTTCTTCTGATGGATTGTCAAATTGTATGGCATTTCATTGTGGCGACATTTTTCAATTGAATTTTTCCCTTTTCGGCGACTATTAGGCGACTTTTTCTCTTTTTTTTTCTCATTTTTGGTTAATCTTTGAGGCTCATTAAATTCAAATGGAATTTCATTTTTGAAAGCAAACTTAATCCGCTCATAAACATCGTCATCATCAGCCACCCACCTTCCCTTTTATTGGGGTGTCAGTCTCTTTTTCTCTATTTATAATATATATATATATATATAAATATATAGTTACTCTCCGCGTTCGCCCCTTTTTTTGTCTAGTCATAAATCACTTGCTACTTTTGGTCAGGATTTGTTTGTATATCCATATGAGTTGGCAGCGTGTGCCAGACTGTCGCACTTAAACTACGTAACGAATGCAAACATAACGAAGGATTTCAAGCTAAAACATTTTTTCGACCAGTCAAAAAATCTAATTTCAAGCACCAGAGAGCATCCCTGGCCTGACTGTGCCTTGATGCTGTTCCTGTTCTTACTCCTGTTCCACTTGGCTTGTTTAACGATTTTAACTTCTGTTAGAGTTGCTCCCAGTGCCACTTGGTTGTCTAGTTTGTATGTCTTAATGCCCCCACCCGCTGTCGAGTAAATTTCACCCTCTGGCCCTGGCCATACAATTTAAATCAAAATGGATTTTTGTCTTTTCTATTTTCTATCGAATGTCTAACATCCCCACCCCAACTCAAGAAATAAATAGGCACAGAAATAGAGATGGGCCCCGCCTCTTTTGTTGCTTTTTTTCGATCGTCAAAGTGCTGACAATGTTCAGCCAGACAGGGGAAGACGATTTATTAGGGTTTTTAGCTTTTTAGGGGATCTGCTTACCTTTGGGGGCCACACTATATATAATCTATATATTCAATTTACTATGTTGTATATGATGTACCGATCAAAGTTGAAAATATACAAAGCTATATTCTGCAAATAATCTTCTTGGGTCTTTTGTTAATTCGGCATTGACCGTAGATGTCTTTTAATGCCCTTGCAAATATAAATTCTTTGATCAAATAGAAGGCCGGATAACTTCAAACATGTCTATATGTATTCACCTTTTATTATAAGCCAAATTTGTTTTAGATCATTCAAGAATCGAAATTCAAATTTGAGCGTTGATTCATACAAAATGAATCAACAAAATTTGTTTAGATTATTTTATGTCGGCTTTATATACAAGTAGTATTGTTCATCACTCAACCGACTTTAGGCAACAAAAAATTTTGTAAAGATCCGAATCGGTATTAAACTAGATGAGTTACAAGGATTTTCGATATCACTTCCACGAAAATTTTGTGCTCACGGATGATAATGTGGTAACCTGAAAAGTATGCAGCAAAAATGTATAAATACAAAATCTTTTCAAATCAAACTATCGACCATTTCCGTTCGAAATGGTCAGCAGCGAACATAGCCCCGGCATCACAAAACCTTTTAAAAACACAAAATCCTTAATTAGAACTTCCGGAGCCTCCTTTGAGCCATGATTGTTTTTGTTTGAACGATTGACTATATTATAGTTGTAGCTTTAACTATCAACTTGATTTGAATCGGGTAAACGTAAGACTCAAATTAAGATTTCAAAAGTACATAATTAAATTTATTCAAATACAAAAGGGTGTTCATTTTACTACATAAAAAAAAACATTGCTAAATGATAAATGCTTAATAAATATATAATTCTATATTTGTAACATAACCATTTAACAAATTTAAATATGTAATTACAAGACATGTTTGTAAATTTGAGAGCAAGTTTTAAAATTAACATTTTAATTATCTGGTAGAAAATATATTTTTGATGGCAGTACTACTCATGCATCTAAAAAAATGAAGCCAACAAAAAATTTACTCTTAATGATAATAATCATAATAATAAGAATAATTCTATGGTACTATTAGATCGAGAATTGGGCTACAGAAATTTTAACGCTAAAACGAGAAATGGAGAATTTAATAAAACCTAAAACAAAATGAGAACACTAAATATAAAAACGAGGTCCGGTTGAACGTTTGGAATATACATTCGTTTGATTGTGATGATGACGTTTTCGTGGTGTGGCCATTAACGAGCGAGATGCACTAGTAATCGAACTCGACTGTTTTGATGGTGGCGACACTCGCAAGGCCTGTGGCTCCTCCAAATCGGCTTCAATACTATCCCCTAAGTCTGTGGCGCTTGCAAAGAGCGTCCGGCGTACACTCCGTTGTTGTGGCGTCGTTATCGTTGCATGCTCGGTGATCATTTCCTCGTCGGGGGTTCGATTGGGACGCATCTGGGCATCAGCAGTCAGGGGTGTGGGAGGGACGGATATAAACTTTTGTCGAAGTTGTTTTGGCTTCTCATATAGCGCTAAACATATCTCATCACTGTTTTTTCTGCGATAAGCCAACGTCAGCTGTACTTGGCGGCAATCGTCCAAATTAATGCCACCATCATTTGCATCATGTATAGGCTCCAGCATACCTTTGGCTTGAATATATGTGAAATGTTCCATTGTATGCCCAGACGGACGTGGCGGCGTAACCAAGTGGTTTGGTACATGAGTCGATCTACGATCCACCAACTCTTCATCATCACTGTCTGCAAGCAGATGCAATGAGGTTGGCCGCTCGCGCTCCTTCTGTTCATACAGGCGACGTCGTGTCCGTTCAAAAGTTCGTCCAAAGCGCTCTCTTAAGATCAACTCATCGTCGGAGTCACAGCCTTGTGCATCAAGAAAGCCGGTATGTCTATATCGTCCCATTAGCTGCGTACGCATATAACCCGTTACAGAATTTATGCCTGTAATGTGGCGCCCAAATAGGCCGAGTACACAATCCTCAGCGAGTTCGGTACGCACGTCACCACTGTCCACACTCTCAACGAAACGTTGAATAATGCTGCTGGGTCTAGACCTATCATCTTCCACAGATTTTAATGCTGCAACTAAAATTCAGATGCAAATGTTCGTGACTTTTGCATTTAAATTATAATTTTAATTTGTAATCTTACCTGGTGGTGCTGACGCCGTGCTGCTGCAGTTCTCACTCATCATTATATCATTTATATATATATATAATTTATATATAATTCCTTGTTAAGTTATTTACACAAAATGAGTAATAATAAAGAGACGCAATTAAGTTTGCATTTAATTCACAAAACAGAGTTTGCTTGGGTTGTTCATTGTTTTGTTGATGTCTGCATAGTGTGACCAGAGGTGTTAAATAATAAAACTGGAATGAAATGTTATCGATAAGAAAAATTAAGTTAATTTAAACGAATATATTACATAAAATAACATTAAAAACATATTTATCTGAAACATTAACATATATATTTATGGAATGATAATACAAAATATCAGAATGATGCAAGTTGACGAATCAGTAATAAAACATTAGCGGTCACACTGGGTGTTGTACCCCTATTAGCGGATATGTGCCGTTATTTCGGATAAATTTCCGCCTATGCAGCATGTCCACATCCCCTCCTCTGTTGGTCAACACACAAGCAATTTTAACGCGAAAACAGAATCATACCGGGGCCTGCGACTGTCTGGAGTTTGGCAATTGTGCAAGAGCCATAGGCAAACATGAACTTTCCACTGGCCAATGCTAACAAGGACACATTACGTGCAGCATGCAAAAAATGCGGCTATGCAGGTCACCTGACCTATCAGTGCCGGAATTTTCTCAAGGTAAGAAAAACAAACAAGTCTATCAACTAAATGCCGGATAATAATCAAAGTGTTTGCGTTACGTTACATTTGCCATTGACCCAGGTGGATCCTAACAAGGAAATATTGCTGGATGTAGAGAGCACCAGTTCTGATTCCGAGTTGGATTACTTGACGCCACTGACAGAGTTGCGGGCGGAAGAGTTGAAGAGCGGCGAAGCGGCGCCGCCACCTTTGCAAACAACAGCTGCAGCGGCAACGACCATAGCGGCTAAGCAAGATAAGAAACGGAGCAGCACAAAGGCTGCCACGAAGCAATCAAAATCAGCGCATCATCACAAGAAGCGAAAAAAAAAATCTAGCAAGAGGAAGCACAAGAAAAGTGATGAATCGAGAACCAAAACCAAATCCACGCATAGCAGCACTGGCACGAGCAAGAAATCAAAGCGTCGACGCGCTTCCAGTCCTAGCAGCAGCAGTACATCTTCGACAGACTCGTCCACATCTTCCACCTCCTCATCTGATACAGATTCGTCGTCGTCTTCCTCCGATTCCAGTGACAACGAGGAGTCCAGCACTAGTGAATCCGATGAATATGGTCGTAAAAAGAAGCGTCAGGGTAAATATAAACGTAAAGCTGATACGGCCATGTTGCGACGCAAGAAAACTAAAGTGAAGCGTAAGCGACATCGTGCCGGTGGCTCCAGTGGTGGCCCACCAGCCGGCAGCTACCTGAGCAGTGTTAGCGACAGCAGCACCTACTAGAAAAGGGGATCCATTGATTTAAATATATGGATAAAGAAACAGAAAATGGGAACTGCCGGCTGTGTGGTGGCTATACAAAGCGCACCCTCTAATTCCCTACCTATATCACCCCTATGTGTCGCTAACTATCTGTCTCTCTCTCCCTCTCTCTCTCAATCCCTCTCTCTTTCTTTGTCTCTCTTTTTCCCTACCTATCTCCGTCTCCCTTATTATCACACTTTCCCTTGCTCCTTCTCACTTTATTTCAAAACTAGTTGGATTTCTGCATATAGTTTAAGAAAAAGAAAATATAATAATGCATAATTTAGGCTAGGCCAGTTTTAATACTTGTCAATTCTTCATAAGCTTCGTTTAACCATAAAAAAACACAGAATGTTTCATTAACAAATTATCAAAAGAACAACAAAATAGAACTCAATAACGAATTAGCAACGATTCTTATTTTCTTGGGACCTCTTTAGAGATCATTTTGCAATATCATGCCAACTGAATAGTAAGACAGTATCTTGTTCCCAATTTTAAAAAGATATTGGATTTCCGATCGCTCATATATACATAATTTCGTTCAAATTATTTGACAAAGTCATGACAGACTAGTTTCCAGGGCAAACCATTTCTAATTTCCGAAACTATTAAATTTTTGGATCAAATACTACTTTTGAGTTTAATATTTAATCCTACGGATTTTAATGATCTTCTCCATATAAATTGTAAGATTGTGGCAAAGTAAAATGATAGTATAGTGCTAAATATATTCTGGAATAGAAATGTTCCAACGAGTTCTTGGTAACTGAGCTTCTAAACCTATATAAATCACGCATTTCCATTTTCTTTAAAATAAAACCAAAAATCAAGGATATTTAAAGATTTGGTACCCCCCATATATATGTATATATATTGGAAAATGTTATAGACTAAACCAGACGATAACTTTCTAGCTTAAGTTTTGCATTTGAAATAATTCGGAACTGAGAATATTACTGAATTAGTTTAAATAAATGTAAAATTTGTTGTTATCCTATTGTAAGTGTAAGTTTAAAAGTACATATTCCATTATACATTTTTTTTTACGTTCGATTTAACCGCACATAAACAATCATTATAAAGTTTTAGAGCATACCCCAAATAGTTAAAACTCAATAAAAAGAAGAAAAAAAAATAGGATATATAACAAAAAATGGAAATGTGTGAATCCATTTTTAGAAGCCTATATTATCTTAAGAACTCGAAAAAATTCTAGAAAAACAATTTTCAAAACAATTTAACATATTCTATATATCCTACATGTATGTATGTATGTATGTAATTTCTAAATTCTTAACTACAAATACACAAAATTATGATTAATTAATGCATCATTTTTAGGCCAAACTATTTGTTATTTTTTGTCCTGTTTTAGAGATCATTAATAATAATTCAATTTCATAGTTTAGTTAGAGAAATTAGTTAAATTCCATCATCTATGACAAATTTTCATAAGAAAAAATATCAATTTACGACTGTTTAAAAGATTCTTTTTGACTTTCTAGTGTTATTCATGATGCCAGAATTCAAACAAAATTGTTATAATCAATTATCCAGTAACATTCAAAAATTATAGCTATTATGTTAGAGATGCTTTAACTAAGCATAGTCATATTAATTAGAAAATGGTTCCTAAAAAAAAACAAAATTCAATGAAATTTTTAATAGATTCATGATTTGTAATCGCACATTAATTTATCATTATTGCCGCCGACGTCTTAACCTGCCGCCTGTCATGCTCTGCCCCAGACTCCGCTCACTTCCACACTTAGACTTATCTATATATTTATTAAATTTAAGTTGCCACAATGACAAAAGAATTATATATATATATACACATATATAAATATATATTCATAAATAAATACAACAAATTTATAGTTTGTATAAATCAATATTTATTTTTAGTTTTCATTATCAAATTTCTCATTGGCTCTCCCACTGGATCGATCGATCTAAAGTTTAATTTTTTAATAATGGAATTGATCGATATAGAAGGATGATATAAGAAAAGCTAAACGATAGGTATAGTTAACCAATCTTTCCTGAACAATATATTTATACGAGTATAATACATGTACAAAGACTATAGAAGCAATAAGAGAAAAAAAAACTAATACTTTTCGACAAGCTGACATAATTACATAATTATAATATCAGTTATATAGCACAATTTATTTATAAATTTTAGAATTTCGGCTTAAATTATAAAAATTACTAATAGTATGTCTGAAAATTAGGCCAATCAAGATTTAATTTCTGTGTGCCTTTGTTATAAAATATGTATTATGATATTGAAAAATGGAATAGGTTTTGTTGCTCTCTGGAGCAGTTGTATAACAATAACAAAAAATTTTAAGTAACGAAACATATATAATTTATGAAGTGTGATCCTATTAGGATGCTCCCTCGCCTGTGGTTGAGCTATTTGCATTGAATGCATTTTGCATGATGGAAAGGCGACGTTCGAGCATTAAGATTTTTGCCATCGATTGATCACACTGCCGACAGGTAGAGGATGAAGAATTGGATGAAATTGAACTATCCCCTGTCGCATTAGATACAGGCTGATTTCGCAGTTGAGTCATGGCACCTAAGAGAGCTGCATTTTGCTGTTTTAGTTCCTTGTTCTGGGCCAACAATTCCTCACACAATGCACAAGTTGATGAACGCAAATCATTAAGAGCCTCCTCTTTGGCCTTGAGGCTTTTCATTAAAGCTCGATTCTCTTTTTTAAAATTTAATAGCTTTTGCTCTAGTTCCAGCAATTCATCTTCTTTGTCATTAATAACCGATGATGAATCCTTGGATAATGAATCCAAATATTCGCCATTGGCGCTACTGCTACCACCTGCAGCACCTTTAGCTGTTAATAATGACATGACCTGAAGTATGGAATCCATTTTCTTTTCCATCACCTGGCCCGTTGCCCGTTGCTCAACCAGATAAATATCTAATTTATCCACATTGCTACTGGGGGAAATATCTTCTTTTATTAGTGTGTTGCTGTTAGTGGTGGTCAAGGCCATATTGAGGGGTATTAATTCTTTGCTAGATATTGCTTGAGGAACTGGTGTAACTATTATATCCTCTATTTCTTCCTCACTTTCAGTTTGTTGTGCTCCCGCGCGTTGTTGCAACCGTGGACGTGGTTGAGGCAGTGGCAATCTGGAATCTTTCTCTAAATTGTCCGTTTTTGATGTGGAATTTTGTTCTTTGTTCGGTTTGACAGCGGGGCTAGTCAAGGCATTGTTCGATGTGAGAACGCCACTGCTGGGACTATTAGTTGTAGTGGGTACTTGCTCTAAGGGAAGACCATATTTAACCATGGCTTTAATGAACTGCTGCTCATCTGCAAGGGATTCGAAACGGACACTCCAGAACTGATTTTGGTTGTCATAAAATTGAAAATACGATTCTTTTAAAATTACACTCGCTTTTTTAGTTGTCGATGTTAGGAGCAATGTACTCAGAATATCGTTGCGGCTCTTGTATACAATCAACCTAATCTGTTTCGTTGGTTCCGATTCATTTAACGTTAATGCCACGGCAACGCGACCAATTTTATCCTTGCCATTATAGCCATGGGCAACTTTGGCTATTATTGCTGTCCATCGATTCCCCATAATGTTAGTTGCTGCAGGAGCGGCATGGAGCTTCTCATTATGTGATGACTTGCTTTTTGGTTCATTTTTATGCCTTCCTCCTTGTTGATATTGAGACTTTTGTGGTTGGTAGCGCAATGAGTTAGTTTCATACTGCAATGGCTTTTCATCGTCATCAAATATCTGTTGTAAATTACGAGGGCCTGTTTGACTAGATAAAAATAAAAATTAAGATCTTGGAATCAATTTAACGTTGTTAATAACTGCTGAATTTGAATCACCTGCGCAGCTTATCAAAGAAATCTTCATAATTATCGCCTCCAAATTCCATGGTGCCAACTCGAAATGTAGTTATAATAGGATCACTTCCCTTCTTTCCAGCTTCCGTTCCAAATATCAGTCTACATATATTTCAAAAACAATAAAACAAACAAGAAATTATAAATACTAAAATATTATATTGTTCTGATTTTTTTTTGTTGTGCTTCCATGTCAGATAAATGTTCCCGGTATTTTCGGATAAACCTCCCCGTATTTTGAGTTGTGTGACCATGCTGTTGCATTTAAAAGTAGTAAGGATATAGAAATAATGTCAGTTATAAAACTGAAGTTAAGAATATCTTATGTGTATTCAAACTTCTTTTTCTTTCGTACTGAAAGTAGTTAGGCTTTATGTTATAAATGATTCATAATTCGGACTTTAGGATTTCATATTGGAATAAATGAAACAATTTATACAAGGAAATTACCAAATTATTTGAGCCTCGGCAAATTATTAACAGCCATGTAAATGCACAAGTTTTTGGAAATCTAAATTTTTTAGATTTATATGTACATCTGTATTTGTAATACGATTTTTTTTTTAAAGATTTCAATCGTACATATATATAAAAACCATCTAAATATAATTAATATTAATTACGTTTTTAGGTCTTACCCCCGTGTGTATATTGTCGAATATATTTTGTCTATTACTTAACACACCAATTTCATCAGAGATAAGGGAAGACAAAATGTCTTTGGCTTAGGTCAATGGTTTATGATGCAGAGGTTCTCTTAAAACTACTTAAATTTCGTTTTCTAAACAATTTAAGATTTCTCATCTTGGTATTCTCTTCTTTCCCATTAAATCTGAATTCACACATTTAATGTTAGGTCTCCTAAACTCGAGGATAATATTTTCCTTCGCACGACCAACACGAATTTCACCATGGGGTCGTTTTGGCTATCAATTTCTCACGGAAATTATATGAATTGAATACGCAGTAATCTGTTTTCCAGTATAAACTACGGGTAATCCCTTATCTTGGTAAGAGAGGCGAATCATTTACCATTTGTTCAAGTGCGTTCATCACATATGTACATATATAACAAAAATGATAAGAGCTAAATGAGCATCTATAAAGAGACTGGCCAAGCATCAAAATGTTTCAGTTGAATCTTGAGTGAGCCAGAAGGTGCAAAGTACGAAGAAATTAATACCCAAATCCCTAACCCAAACTAAACAACGATTGCCATTACGTAAACATATCGACTGAGAGACAATAAACATTAGATATCAAACTAAAATGGAAGTACCACCGCCACTTGTACTCAAGCGACATCTTTATGTGCCAAGCAAGACTCTAATGGGCCCTGGCCCATCGAATTGCTCACAAAGAGTGCTGGATGCCATGAGCAATCCAGTTCTCGGACATATGCATCCAGAGTGTTTGCAGGTAAATTCACTAACAAAGAAATTGTATCTAAGCCTATCCTTCCTACGTAATATATATACATATATATATGTCTGAATCGGTATTTCGAATGTAACGTCAACTTATTTGATATACCCAAATCACGGGGTTTTCTCTATGGTATAGCTAAATGTATCTACAAGCCACTTACGTATTATGTCCGACTTTTTCCATATTGTCTTACTAGTATCTCATGTTAATAAGCTGGACCCCAGCTTTATTGGACCTGTTGTATATATATATATAAATGCAAAAAATATTTTTTGTAAAAGGCATAAAGCTGCCTCAATGAATAACTTTTTCCAGTTTGCTTGGATGTAATAATAATATTTGATTCCTGGTACACATATTTACAATGTCTGTTCTAGTCAGTCAGCTTATCAATCTTCGAAATGCTGGGATCAGAGTTTAGTTAGCTATTCGTTTGGGGTGGCTCAAAAAACACATAAGATTGTTTTTAAAAAAATATTTTTAAGGCACAATACTCTCAATCAACATACATACTTACATACATATGTACATAGTATTTAGAAAATATAAAAATAAGGCTTTTAAACAATAACCTAGGAAGTTCGAAAATCAAATTGTTTTCGATCAATCATGAAGTCTTGTTTCCTATACCTCATAAAATAATGTAAAAGGCTTCCCTATGAAAAATACGCATTGTACAAATACATAGATCATATTAGTTCCATCAAAATGATGAACACATTCCTAAGTTTCGTTGTGATCTTAGTCCCTATAATTTTAATGATGTTTCTGCCATATACATACATACATATAGATATATAATTATATATGTATATATATACATATATCTGTACATATATTGAATCATATATTGTGATTGCTATTATAGATAATGGATGAAATTAAAGAGGGCATAAAATACATTTTCCAAACACTGAATGATGCCACCATGTGCATAAGCGGCTCTGGTCACAGCGGCATGGAGGCCGCTCTCTGCAATCTCATTGAAGACGGTGATGTTGCGCTATTCGGAATCACCGGGATTTGGGGCCATCGTGCAGCAGATATGGCCCGTAGATATGGCGCGGATGTTCGCTATGTTGAGGCCAGTTTTGGTCGTCCACTATCTCTGGAAGAGATACAATTCGCTTTGGATACGCACAAACCACGAATTTTCTTCATAGCACAAGGTGACTCCTCCACTGGCATTCTTCAGGGTCACATCCGCGAGATAGGTGAACTTTGCCGTAAATCAGATTGCTTCTTGGTCATCGATGTAGTAGCCTCATTGGGCGGTACCAGTTTCCTAATGGACGAATGGAAGGTAGATGTGGCATATACCGGATCGCAGAAGGCATTGGGTGGACCAGCCGGTTTGACCCCCATTTCGTTTAGTAAACGTGCTCTAACCCACATAAAAAAGAGGAAGACGAAACCAAAGGTCTACTATTTTGATATACTGCTTATTGGCCAGTATTGGGGCTGTTATGGCACACCACGTATTTACCATCACACAATCTCTAGCACATTGCTCTATGGAATGCGCGAGGCACTAGCTCATTTCTGCGCCATTGGCTTAGGAACGACGTTGAAACGCTATCAGGAGTGTTCCACACGTCTTCAATTGGGTATCGAAGAGTTGGGCCTGGAGATGTTCATACAGCGTGAAGAGGAACGATTGCCCACAGTCAACACGATCAAAGTACCATTTGGTGTTGACTGGAAAAAGGTGGCCGAATATGCCATGCGAAAGTAAGTGAATAAAAATTGTATACTTACTGCTAAAATCTTTTTATTTTAATACATATATTATTCCAACTCTCTTTTTTTAGATACAATCTTGAAATTAGCGGCGGCCTGGGTCCCACAGTAGAGCAAGTCTTTCGGATTGGTCTTATGGGCGAGAATGCCACTGTGGAGAAAGTGGATATGGTTCTTAGCATACTCCACGAGGCCATACAAAGCATCAAGATGCGGGCGGAGCGTTCAAAAATATAATCCCTATTATCTTAATCAAATATATGTGAACACACAACAAATTGATCCTATTTTTACCTGTAAAACACCTGTAAATTAATTGATAATAATAATTATATGTACTTCAATTCAGAAATTTAGAAATATTCCGGGAATACACACGAATTAGCATCAATTTCATTTATGAGTACTACGTTACCCAAATCTGAGGAATCGTATCGCCACAATTTTGTAGGTTGAAAATGATAGCGGTATTCATACCAACCTTTTTTTTAGCCCATCGTTTTTATCTATCCAGCTATATAATATAGTCAACCGATTCTATAATACTTTCTAGGGGTATTTATATATGCACTGAATTCCCAAATACCCAATTTATGTACAGACATACCGATCGTTGCATTGAGAGCTATATTATATAGTTGGGTTTGAAATCAGAAGATTGTTCATTGTCAAATTTGGCAAGAGTATAAAAAATCTGTAGGTTCCAATAGATTTTAACTTCCTAAACCTTTGCAATGCAGAATTCATATTCAATAACGAATAATACAACGCTCCGATTACATATTTGGCATCCTTTTACCTCCGCATTGGAATTAACATCGAGAACTTGGGGATTTAACCATTTGCCGCACACAAAAAAAAATTTTAAAAAAATACGTTTATACACTTAAATGTTTATTTGTTTGATGTTTTTTCATCCACATTGTTTGTGTACTACTTTTAAAAATAGTTTCTCTCCGATATCAATCCGTTGCTGCTAGCTATTGTTTAACCCTGTTTCTGGGCCAGCTCACGAGCCTTTGCGCGCTCCAACTTGGAAATGCGAGCTAAACTCTTGGAGCCAAGGATACCACCACCCCAGTGACGACGGATCTCTTCGTGACGGTCATTGAAGTTGGTCTTGACAGCCTCAAGGACCTTGCCAAAGTTGCCCTTGTCGTTGTTTTCCAAACTGGTCAGGGCTAAGGCAGTGCAGGTCTTGCGGCGGACCAGACGACCCAAACGAGCCTTACCCTTCACTATGCAATAAGGCACGCCCATTTTGCGGCAAAGGGCGGGCAGGAAGAGCACAAGCTGTAAAGAAAAGAACAACAAAAAGAGTTTAATAAACCTTCATCAATTCAATATAACCCTCAAATGATAGTTATTACGATTCACAATCAGCTGTCAATTTGCCACAATTAAACATTCAGTTGAAGAAATTCAGTTTAACATCATTTGCACGTGAGTTTAACCATTTGATAGAATATATACAGCATATTGCTTACCTCCAAAGGATCAACATCATGAGCAATGACAACCAATTGGGCTTTCTTCTGCTCCACCAGCTTGGTCACCGTGTTGGTACCGGCTGACAGATAGCTGGGCTTCTTCTTGGGTTCAACTTCCTTTCCCTTGGCCTTGGCCTCGGCGATTTTCTTCAAACGCTGTTTCTTGGCCAACGAAGATTCTGGACGATATTTCTCCAGAAGCTTGAATAGCTTCACGGCGGTGGTCTTATCCAAAGTTTGGCTAAACTGATGGATTGGTGGTGGAACCTTTAGACGCTTCTGCAAGACGGCCTTTTGACGCTGGACACGGATGTATTTGGGCCAACGTACGAAACGCGACAAATCACGCTTAGGCTGAACATTCTGGCCTGTATAGAAGAGATGGAAATAACATTAGTATAGTGATTCTACATCATCTCCTTTTCTTTCTCTATTCACTTACCAATGCCAAAGTTCTTGGGCCGCTTCTCGAAGAGTTGATTGACAACTTTCTTCACAACTGGCTTCTTGACGGCCAATGGAGCTGGGGCCACCTTCTTGGTCACTGGCTTCTTCTTTGGCCTGGGCTGTAATCAATAACGCAATTATTAACTATGATTGAAATATTTCAGAGATAACAACAAACAAAAAAACAAACAAAACAAATTGCCTTTTGCTTGTTGAAACACTTTGTTTAGTCGCGAAATTTGTGTGCCATTCAATTAATACACTTTATTTACCTTCTTAACCACCATTGTCACTTAGTTCGAATTAAAGATGTTTATTAAAAATGCAGATTTTTGCGGTCTGCACAAAAAGACCAGCTTTACGTCTGCCTGTCAAAAAGGTAAAGGAATGGTGACAGCGGCGGAAATGGCCTGCTTGACAATACAACACACCAGGGATGCTTTTTTGTATATTGGGGGCGCCACTTTGCTAAAGATGAGGCCACTTTGCTAAAAGTGGCGCCACCGTGCAATGTCAATCGATGCATATTTCGTCCAATCGATAACACTCGCTAGCGAATGCGATAAATATCAGTTGATATGGCAACGCTATTTGCTTGTTGCACTCTTCTCTTTGATCTTAATTTCTCGCACTGCTCTGCTCTAGCTCTGCGCTTGCGCTAAATGCTCTTTAAATTAGCATATAAATTAATATAGTAGTAATCAAAGTATAGTTACATTGTGTTTCTAGGGTGTGAGTGTGTGTGTACATTAATTAACTGCTTATCAAACCGTGTGTGTTTTCATTAAAAAGAATGCAATTTGCATTCAAGCAAACATGAGTAAAAAAATCGTCTGGCCACCATTTTTAATTTCTTTGTTTATTTTGTGCTCATCTTCGTAGATGTTGCACGCAGTAGCAGTTGCAATTGATAATGACGAGAAAATGAGATGAGATGCAATTGAGATAACAAATAATGAGTTGAAGTGACTTGTGTCAAGTTAAAAGTAAAAAACAAATATCGCCATGGCCAGCAATACGAACGGCCTGGGTCCTGGCGGAGGTGGAGGTGCTGGATCTGGTGCTGTTGCAATTGCTTCTCCTCCCCCACCCCCACCCAATCATAATCACACGCATGCTGTATGCGTCTGGGAGTTTGAACTGCGCGGCGCCAAATGGTTACCCTATTCACCAGCTGTTTCTCAGCACTTGGAGCGTGCGCATGCCAAGAAACTCACTCGCGTAATGCTAAGCGATGCTGATCCCAGATTGGAGCAATATTATGTTAATGTACGGACCATGACCCAAGAATCCGAATTGGATCAAAGTGAAACGATTGGAGTTAGACGAATGTTTTATGCCCCAAGCTCGCCGGCGGGTAAAGGCACCAAATGGGAGTGGTCAGGTGTCGGTGTTGGGGTCGGTGGGGGGAATACAGAATGTGATTGGCGATCCTATAATATGCATGTGCAATGCATTATTGAGGATGCATGGGCTAGGGTAAGGATAAACAGTTATCTTCGATTTCAAAATTCGTTTTTAATTTTTTTTTTTTTTTGTCGGTTTGTTTTTTCTTTTGTGCAGGGCGAACAAACCTTGGATCTTTGCCATACCAATTTGGGACTACCCTATACTATTAACTTTTGCAATCTCACACAATTACGTCAACCGAGTGGTCCCATTAGGAGCATACGACGGACTCAACAAGCTCCATATCCGCTGGTTAAACTTACACCTCAGCAGGCTATGCATATGGCCAGCAATTATAATACTTTATCCAAACTGGGAGATAATGGCAACTGCAGTAGCAGCAACGCCAGCAGTAATAAATCCACCCTTCATCGCTTACCGATGCATCGCCAACAGCATCCATTACCATTGAGTCATCCTCCCCAGCATCAGCATCAACAGCAGCAGCAGCAGCAACAGCAACAGCAGCAGCAATCGCATCAGCATCAACATCAGAAAAAACCACAAAAGAAGCATAGCGAGATATCTACAACAAATCTTCGTCAGATACTCAACAATTTGAATATTTTTGGTGGCAGCAGCAGCAAACATTTAACCTCTACTACTACAGCCAGTTCTGCCTCTTCTTCGTCATCGGCGGCTTCGCATCATCATCATCATCATCATACCCATACCCATACCCATAACCAAAACCATTCTCATCCTCATCATCAAATGGGAAATTTTACGCATGCCAAAAACTCTATGCTGACCTCATCCATGAATAGCCATCATAGTCGATGCTCAGAGGGTTCATTGCAATCGCAACGTAGCAGCCGTTTAGGCTCTACACATTCCCATTCGCATCGTTCCCGATCGCGTACGCGTGCCTCCGATACAGATACCAATAGTATGAAATCGCATCGTCGTCGTCCCAGTGTTGATACCGTATCCACTTACCTCAGCCACGAGAGCAAAGAAAGTTTACGTAGTCGCAATTTTGCCATCTCTGTTAATGATCTACTTGATTGCTCTTTGGGAAGTGATGAGGTTTTTGTGCCATCATTACCGCCATCATCGTTGGGTGAGCGAGCTCCAGTGCCGCCGCCATTGCCTCACCATCCGCATCATCATCAGCAACAACAACAACAACAGCAGCAGCAACAACAACAGCAACAACAACAGCAGCAGCAGCAACAACAACAACTTCAACTCCAACAACAATCAATCGCTGGTTCGATTGTGGGTGTGGATCCCGCCAGCGATATGATATCGCGTTTTGTTAAAGTCGTTGAGCCACCACTTTGGCCCAATGCCCAGCCCTGTCCAATGTGCATGGAGGAGCTAGTTCATTCAGTACAGAATCCAGCCATCTCATTAAGTCGCTGCCAGCATTTGATGCATCTTCAGTGTCTCAACGGGATGATTATAGCCCAGCAAAATGAATTAAATAAGGTGAATATTATCAATTTCATAAACATATGTATATGTATATTTAAATATATATATAAATATATGTTGATTATTATTTATTATTATTAATTATTGTTCATATTCTTTTCTTATTAGAATTTATTTATCGAATGCCCTGTATGTGGTATTGTCTATGGTGAAAAGGTGGGCAATCAGCCAATTGGAAGCATGTCCTGGAGTATAATTAGTAAAAGTCTTCCCGGCCATGAGGGACAGAATACCATACAGATAGTCTATGAGTAAGTATTTCAAATAGTCAGTTCCTTTCGTCCCCATTCTCATTTCAAAAATATCTCTCTTGTTTTTGCAGCATTGCATCGGGATTACAAACTTCTGAGCATCCGCATCCGGGTCGTGCATTCTTTGCCGTTGGATTTCCTCGCATTTGTTATTTACCCGATTGTCCATTGGGACGGAAAGTTTTACGTTTTCTTAAAATTGCCTTCGATCGTCGCTTGTTATTCTCAATTGGACGATCTGTGACCACAGGACGTGAAGATGTGGTAATTTGGAATAGCGTAGATCATAAGACCCAATTTAATATGTTTCCGGATCCAACATATTTGCAACGTACCATGCAACAATTGGTTCATTTAGGAGTAACAGATTAAGGTCATCATTCCTATAGCTACTTCCACCCATTTTCCAATCTCTTCCAATTCCAATTTTGCATTAGGTAGTTTTAGTTTTATACCCTTGCAAAATGTATTCAAGTTTTATGTCAAGGATTAGATTTCACAAAATGAAGTGAAGTGAAATATTCGCAAAGTTATTTCAATATTTCGATAAACATGACTAAATATATAGAAGAAGTCTGCTTCTATAGCTTTATTAAGAAATGTGGACAAACTATCTCTTAAACTCAGCGCGAATCAGAATCGCCTGAATCAAAAAATTTATATCATAAAAAATAAACTTCCATTTGACTGATCGATGGAAAAAGAAGTTTTAGTGCAATAACATCTATTTTTTGTTTGACAAATTAAATGAATTTCGATAGCTCCTGTAGGATAATAATTAATTCAAGACTTTCGAACGGGAAAAATTATTTTAATAGATAATAGTTTTTTCTTTTTCGTTAGCAAGTGCCAAACTTAATTTTTTTTAAATTGCATCTTCCAATGACAATGCCATATTTATTAAAAGTTGGATGACTCTATATAATATATGTAGTTCAAATTGATGAAGAAACTTTGCAAGGGTATTTAAAAACTTTGGCAATGTCAAAGTTAGACTCGGCCCTCTGGTTTTTTTTTTTTTTTTTTGATATGATTTGATTTTATAATTATTATTTTTAATTATTAATATCATTATTACTATTTTTTTAAAAGAAAATCTTTGTGTGTGTGCAATCCTCGTTTTTATATAAACAACATACATATATACTTTATATTATTGATTTATTTTGTTTAATAGTGTTTGAGCTGCTCGAACTATAAAACCAACCACCAATATATTAAACAGAATTTTCACAGTTTGTCAAGGATTCCTGTTCTTCCATTTGTCACATAAGTTTTATTATTATTATTATTTTTTCCTACTTTTAATATAAACTAAGGCCATGAAATTGAAATCACTCACTCTGTGCGAATTTCAATGAAAAATGTAGCTTAATATACGAATATATCGATGTATATATATTCATATATAATTATATATCAATATATAAAACATTAGTTTATTTTAGTTCAAATACAAAACAAAAATTGCTTTTAAAACAGAATCAGAATGAAACACCTATTAGTATTTGATGAATGAAAGAAACTTGTGTATTAAGTCAGGCATTTATATCTTATATATGTATAAGTTGTGTCAAATCTGTAAAGTTCTTTGTTAAAAAACGATCCGGATTGATTGTAAAAGAAATGAAAAGAAGAGCCAGCATCTCAAATCCTATAAGGTTTCCTATATATTATTATGTATTCACGCATGCAATTTGTTAATTAAGTAAATCCTTTATGTTAAAAGCAATATATTTCATAACATTCGTTCTCTCACAATTCATATGTATTTTAGTTCATTCCTGCACTATTTTTAACCTTTGACATCAACTTTTATATAACTATTTTGTTTTTTTTTTTCTTTGCAAATATTAGTAACGTTTTTTTCCTGACCATTTGATTACAGAATTTCTCAAGATTTTCAAAGCTATCATGGCCTATATGAAAACGGTCAAAAGGAGCAATTCGAAATTTTTAAAAGAATCTCCTCTTCTCCTCATTGGAACATTAAGTGATTGCCTAAATGCAAGAGTATTGAAACTTCGACGGGAAATCGTTTTTTCTTCCTTTCAAATCGGAAGGTTAAACGATGTTAAGTGACAAACGAATCGAAAAGTTTTTATTGAATTTAAAATGAATCTTCAATTGGTCTTTTAAAAAATTAAAAAAAGCAAAAGAGAAATAATCGGAAGGCTATGAGGGGCAGTTTTGTTTTAAATGTCTTGTACTATATAAGCCATATGATAATTCTCTCTATAAAGAGAAATTGACTTAAAGCCGTACACATGCATATGGATATACACACATATATAAATATATACATCTAATTGCCATAAAGCAATCTCCTAATATGTTTTAAATAGAATTTTTACATACATTTTTTTTTTGTCGTTCATAGATTCAGCGAATTTTTGTGATTTTATTTTGAATTTGATGAGTTTTTCCATAGGATTAGTTGTAGTTGATAGACACATACACGTATTCCATTAAATCATTCACATTCATACATATATAAATATATATATATATATATATATATATATATATAAACGTATACATATATATATATGTATATATATATATACTGCACACATTTGATGAATTGTTGCTTTCATATTGATATCATCTCGAAGACACATCTCCGACATTAATAATATTATAAAGACAGCTATATAACTAAGTTGTATTTAGCACTGATTAGTATTTAGTTTTCATCTTATAATGCCTACCTTATAATGCTAATTATATGTATGTATATTACGCATAGTTCAAATAAATACAACAACATACAAATTCCACACATATGCCGCAAATGGAACTTCTTTGCCAAATGACAAATTAAGCACTATCAAGGTTTCACTTGAAATAAATTAATATTAATTTCTGGCGATTGCATATCGAATGAAAAAAAAATGCAACCGAAAACAACAACAAAAAAAAAATGTTGCTGGCAACCTTTTAAGGAGATGCAACAACGGCAACATGTTGCCTGTTATTCGTCGTGTCTTCGGCTGCCTACGTAACGAAATCAGCCACGAACGACGTATCACAGCCAGAGCCAGAGCAAGAGCTTTCACTAGGAGGATGGCAAACGGCGACGCTCATCCAAGGGTAAAATTGTAAGTACTTTGTAATTGTTTCGGGTGTTTTTTTTTTCTTTCTGAAATTGTATTCTAGGAATACATATGATAATTATTGTATGGCTCTGTACGAGCAAAGGATAAAAGTCTATTAGAAATCAAAAAATTGTGGTAATGTGAAGTCATGTAACCTAAGTAACTCTATGTCGTTGCTTCATTTTGAAAGTGCCAAATGTTTATCTTATATTTTGTTAGTTTTTTCTTTTTTTTTTGATTTGAACATCATCAATTCGTTGCCAGCCCTCGAAAGATACAAAATCGTGAAATTCATTTTCATTTAATGATTTATATCCCCATTTCTGGGCCTGTTGATCTCCTTGTGCCACTTGCATGCGTTTGTTTAGTTGGATTCAATTCGTTTCGTTTTGTTTTTTTTTTCCTAGAATTTTTGCAGCATTTCATTCGATTTTTATTTGATTGACACTGAACGTTGACTTGACGTTGACATTCGATGCATCGATTGGAGCAACTACATCATCAACTACGCACTCGGCCACTGGTTTCGACTATATCCAGGCAGGTTGTTTTGTCCAAAAATTACAAGTCCCACTGACCCTGTGGCATTAAAATCTTTTGTTTTGTTTCTTATTTTTATATATACATATATATATTTTTGGAGTATTTTTGCATTTTGTTAAGGCGTTGGCAAGGGCACCGCCATCGCCAGCAGCGCCAACACAATCACCAACATTGTCAGCATACAAATGAATTTAAGGAAAGCTGGACCCAAAATAAGGATATGTTTTTTTTTTTTTTTTTTACAAACGAAATGAATACTACTGATTCAATATATGAGAAAATAATTCGGAAATAAGAACTACATATCTGATATTCGAATCTTTCGGAAATTATAACCTGAATACGAGTACAATCAAAAAGTAAACCAGCATCAAACAATTTTTTATCATGAAAAATTCAAATATGAGCTAAAGTATTTCTAATATTGTAAAAACAATAATTTTTTTCTATATAAACAATATGTTATTATCCATTTGGCTTAAAATTTCTTAATATTTAATATAAAAATAAAACTAAAAGCAGTTTTAAAATTATGTTTCTTTTTTTTGGAAAATTTTAATTTTTGAAATTTTTTTTAAAAAAAAACTTTATCAAATAAGATATGTCTATATCTATAAGAAGTTTTTTAAAGAAATAAAGAATTAAGATTATCTTATTTGCCTTTTTTTTTGTAATTCACCGATTATCATTATAATTTAAAGTTATTATATGTATAACGAATATTTATGCAATTTTATTTATTCTATTATAAATGTAAAATTCCTGATCTAGAACATTTATGCTAGAAAAATCTAAAGCAACGAATCAAGTATTTATAAATATTTTCTTGGATTTTCTTTTAGTTCTCCTATCCCTCTGCATATCTAATATAAATATACATATAACTTAAATATTTCAACATCTGCATCTAAGTATGTGAAAGAAGGTATCAAGGCAACCAGTGCGGCCAAAAGTGAAAAGGGAATGTTGACAGCACAACAAGACTTGTACTTTGGTTTACCTGTCGGGAACCGGAGGCTGACGTTAACGCAGGCAGCATAACAATCTTTTCGCTGCCTCTGTTTGGAGGCGAATCCGAGCCTAGATGCGACAACAACTGCAGTTTGTGCAATCAGTTAAGAGCCTCCGCTCGTGCCAAACGGTTGCTGCATCCGGTGCATTATCTTCCATTCCCAGTCCCTTTGCAAAATCAACTAATTAATCATTATTATTATAATTTTTTTTTTTACTATGTGATACGCGTACGCCAAAAGGGGACCAACAACAAAGTGCAATAGAAACCGCAAATTTGCGGGCGATTTAAACCGCGCACAAATCTCAAAGCCGCAAAAAACTTTGCCCATTTAGTTCCGTGAGATACTATTTTTTGTTTTTTTTTTTTTTTTTGTTTTGTTTCATCTCTCTGGGCAATTTGATCTTTCCGTAAATTAAGCTATTCAAATATTTGAAGAGTAGATTTTTGTTTTTGCCTCTATAACAATTGTTAAGATCGTCTCCAAAGTTTCCAGTTACAAAAGAAGCCTCGAGAGATAGACAAGCGACGGGTGTTGGCGCAGATAAAGCAACAGGTGAGACTATATATATATATCGCATATATACATATACATATATACCTTTATATTACATATAGAATACATACATATTGTAGTACATTGTAGAGTGCACCGTTTTGTGGTTTGTCTTTATTTTATTTTAATCTTTTTTTTTTATTTTTGCGGTCTTTCCCCCATGGGGAGACTTCTGTGGCGCCATCTAGTGTACGGCTATCTTCAAATTCATTTCAATCAAATGCAATGTGGGCGAAACGTCTGCCTGAGTCTCTCTGTCAAGCATAAATCAAATCAACAATCAAATTCATATCGAAAAGCTAATAAACATATATCGTAACATTACCATATTTTTGTGTTAATTTTTGTATTTTTCGGTTGATGTGAATTGACCAAATGAAGTTCTTTATTTTTTCGTATAATAAACCGTTTTTTAATTGGCCAGATCAGCCGACAACAGCGATTTATGAGGCAGCAGCATTTACATTCACATCCATATCTACTGTCTCTAATCGATCTTAGGGCATTGGCCACGGGCCAACCCACATGCAAATCAAATACATGTACTATATGTCTCATTTATTGATCTTTGCAAATGTGTGATTTACATATATATCAACATATTTGTATATATATACACACATATATATACATATATACATATATCATTATGGCCCATAAATGCAATTAATGTATGTTAGGCTTAACATGAATATCAATAATAAAATTCAAGTTGTGTATTTGGTAATTTATGGGGCAAAAGTCAAGCAGAAGTGAAATATTGTATCACAACCTTCCATTCCCAATCTCCTACTGTTTCGTATCCTATACTACTCTTCAAGATATATACATACATACATGCATACAATATACATTTATAACAAATCAAGAAACTTATAGAGTAAACATCTCCGCATTAATATATGTGCGTAGGATTGTCGGATACGCATAATTGATCTCCCTTATCATTTGTTTTCTCACTTACCAAATAAAGTCTTATCATGACCTTTGACTATTTACAACTATTGATCATCTCTGGGATTTGAAAATTTTCATTAACTATTAGCTAGTGTAGATATGAGTCAGTCCTATTTGCCCATTTGTGGTTTTGTTTAATTTTCAACACATTCGTCAGTCGCTTTCCCGGTCGGTGTCGGTTGGAGAACGTGCAACGCATTTCAATTTCAATTGTGCGATTTTATTGTGATATTGATGTTAACATTAACCAAAACCGAAACCGAAACTCGACGACCTAATGCAAACTGGCAACTCATTTCATTTTGACCATTTACGGGGGAAATGTCACAACATGTTTGAGGCTGGCTAATGGGATGGAGGCGGTGGGGGGTGGGGGGTCTATGCGTATGGATTGGGGATTCGAATTCCAACTCGGAGACTCGATCTTGGTTTCTCGCCGGATCTGGCTAGCCTCGTCGCATAATAACTCAAAACACAAATCATGAGAAATTGTAAATAAATAATATTAATTCAATGAGAAAATCAACTACAACAACAACAACAACCAAAAGCTTTAACAAATAAATTAGAAATAGGAGATTCATAAGTGTTGTGAGGCAGAAAAATGAAATAACCATATGGATCGGATAGTTTTTAGCTCTGTTCTATATAATATATAAACGCTTATTCAATTTCAATCATTATGCACTACGGATAACTTTTTCTTCATCAATTCTGTTTTGTATTTATAATTTATATATAGAATGAACTTTCTAAGGGCAAATACATATCCTTAAAATGAACTGACAATATTAGTTGAGTTTAGTCATATCATTTTATCCTTTAGGGTATCACAGGGTTGTTTTCACAAATTGATATACATATGTAAATATGTACATATATACTTATGGCGATTTCTCTTAATTATAATTTGCAGTTTCTTTGATCGTAATCATGGAATTGGAGTGTGATTTGGGTGCTATACAAAATGAGGAATTGCTAAGGAAAATGGTAAGTTAATTTCATTTTAAAATTCAGACTATATTCTTGTTATCCTAAACCATTAACCCCAAATTTTAAGAGGTTGCTCAACATGGATTTCTAGTTGCATTAATACATATGTCCATTCAAGATGTATCGATCATTTTGTTAGGTTCATCGCCCTTTTTCTGTCCTGTGACAAACATTAATGTCACATTTGATTGCCTTTAAAGCTCAAATTCAGATAGCAAATAACATTTGATGACACTTTCGAGAACAAATCACAGCGAGAGATAGAAATGACAGACCAGAACCAGACCAAATATAACCCAACCCAGTCCCAATTCCAGTCCCAGTTAGTCCAGGCCCATTCACTGTTTAACCTAACCAAATTGGGTCATTTATGGGGTTGGTGTGTGGGTTGATATTGTCTTCGATGACGACGACACATTTGCAATAATCGTTAAAAAGTCGTTACAATAGCGTTTGTAGAAAAACGATGACTTGGCCAAATGATAAATTTACAATGGCCTAAACATCTGTATTTATTAATAAATGACAAAAATAGCAGCAGACGTTGCCTTCAGCCCACGCAGTCGTGGCATAGACGTTGGCATCGGCAGCGACGCAAGCGCTAACGTAGACTTGTCTGAGAAAATAAAAGAATCAAATATAGAGAGAAAAACTGAGAAAGAGAAAGAGACAGAGAGAGAGAGAGAGCGAGAGTTGGAGTGAGAGATCGAGAGTTGGAGTGAGAACAAGACTAAGAGGAGACGCCAATTCGGATGCTGATAAAGCCTTGGATGAGTCATGCCCATGAATCAATTTCAACTCGGACATTGGACATACATACATATGGACATTTGAACTCGGCTGACCGCCAGATCAAGTTCTACCTCAGCTCCTGGCTGATCGATGACGCCATGCAAGTGGCCTGGGACACGAATTGTATGCCTGGTTCTAAAAGCAGCAACAATGCGTTGGCTGCTTGGCTGCTTGGCTGCCTGCTTGCCAGCTATGGAACTGGCCATGATTTGAGGCCGGCTCTGAGCGAGCGTTTTTCTGTGTGTGGGTCGAGATACTGCAAAATAAATCAATAAACCAAGTTGAATTGGCACAATCGAGAGAGGCGGCGCAAAAAACGAACAGGCAGACAGACAGAGAGACCGACAGACAGACAGACAGACACCCGCTATGGGCAACTAGCCAAATGCAGCAAGTGGACACCAATACCAACATAGTTTTGAACATACATAAACTGACCACTGGGCCAAAAGCTGCTGTTTGTCTAGTGTCTGATGTCTAAGCCATGTCTACGTGCAGTATACAACATCTTGTCTCCCAATTCGATGAGTAATTTTCCGCCCACCCACAATTTATCTATGTATGTAGGTACATACATATACACATATACGTTAGTTCCAGTTTTTAGTTCGACTGCCACAAACAAAATATATAAATATGTATATGTATAATGGTATTGAGTTTTAAAAAGCAATTGTAACAATGACACCCACCAAAAAAAAAAAAAATTAATAAGAAATAACAACAACTCGAACTGGTGATTTATATACGAGAAATTTATTTACATACCAATAGAAATAATATTATAAACAAAATCGACTCATCGAATAGAACACGTTTCAACATGCATATTTGGTATTGCCAATTAAGCAGTTGTACATAAGTAGAAATATATTTATATATAAACAAATATATGAATGTACATATATGCTATATAAAAATTTTCAAAAAAAAAACTTTTTATATTCAAAAGTGGATTATCCAGCCGAATGACTTTAAAATATATAAAAACATAAGATACCATTCATTCGTACATACATATGTACATAAGTCCTATAACCATCCAAAATGTATCATTTTTCACCCACTCACAATATGCTTTTCACATGTACATTGGACTGACCTTCTCCTACCATCCTTCTTTTGGATCAGTTGTTAGTATTTTGCGTTGGAACGTTTTTGGTGAACACTTGATTCTTCATTCTCCATCGTGGTCTACGAATGCTACATTTTTGTTTCCTTTGAATTAGGACAAGAATTCAATCAATTACCCAATTTTAAAATCAATTTATTGAAAAGGTATATCTTATTAATGTTCTATATATAGTTTCATAAGCTTCAGTTTATCGAATTCGGTTTCGGCAATTTTCATTTCGTTTAATATTTAAACCAATAACAGTAAATAAAACTTTATTAGATTCTCAAAGCAGAGACAGACAGAGAGAGTCCAAGATTCGATACCGACACCTTCAATTCTCTGCTCTCGCATAGAGTTATGCCTAAAGCAGCGCAGTTAATACTATCTACGGTTTCAGGTCTCTCTGCTCAAGTTTCGGGTACAGTGGGACAAATAGAACAAGTCTTTAACGGAGTTTTACAGGTGTTAATATTTATTATAACTATGTATACATTTTTGAAAATGTCTTTCTAATTTAAATCGATGCTAAGTAATTTTTGTTAATATATCGCTACAAAACTAAGAAAATAATGTGGTAATTCATAATTAATTCATAATAATAAATAATTCATTTTAGGTAAACTGTTCAATTAGAGGTAATTAAACATAAAAACAGAAAAGTCTTCTATAAATAATACATACCATGTATGTATACATATGTATAAGTACTTCTCTTCCAAAGTTGTTAATCAGTTTCATTTTAAGGTTTAAAACCTTTCAGGTCACGGTATCCACTGAATGATCGTCGACGTCGTCGCTAGTGTTGTCGCGTCATCTTCGTATTTGGCGTTCGGTCATTTGTATCTGTATCTTTGCTGCTGGCGCTGCTTTTTATTCTGCTGCTGCTGCTGTCGTCATCGTCATCAGCTGACGCCGGCAGCAGAGCGGCTGTATTTTTTTTTTGCTGTCTCCGTCTCTAAGCTTTGGGCCACATTCAACCACTTTACTCGGGTTTGATTCTGATTAAAAACTTCAGTCTGATTTTGGTGCTCGATCGATTGCAACGTGGGGACGCACGGTGTTTTTAAACAAACAATTTCAAAAACTCAAAACATAAAGAACCGACATTTTTTTATAACGAAATATTGTATATTTATTTTTTTTTTCCTAACTGTACCGATAACGAAAGAACCCATAAGAGAAACCCGAAATAAAAGAAACCAAACAAATTCGAAAAAGCCAAAGTCCAAAGGATTAGTCACACATCATCCAAAGAGTGTGTTAATTTGTGCAGTTACCGGTACAGCAACAAAACGAGCCCGGCTTAAACCAAGTGCCGCTAACAGCATCGAAGCGAAAAAGGCGCAGTAAAGAAATTTCAAAGATTTTGGGCGAGTCTCTGGTTTGTATCTTTGCCATATCTTGCTCTCTCACTTACACATACATGTGTAACTTTCACACTTTCGCAAAAATTAGCATACCTTTTTTTCGTTTTTTTTTTTGTTTGTTAAGTTTTGGTTTTTTTTTTATGTTGCTTTTCTTTTGTCTATGTTTTGCCACAACTGTCAGTTAGTCAGCAAATCTTATGTCAACAAACCAAAAAAAAAAAAACGTTTCTTATCTCAACTATACTTGGAATACATGGTTTTCCATATAACTTGTACTTTTTGTTGAAGGGTATCTAAAGTTTGAGCAATCAGTTAACTATAGACTAGACTTCATCTAGACATATCCCTCTCTTCTCAGTTTCAATCATAGCAAACTAGTCTCTGAATAAGTATTTGTATATCTGAATGACTATATAACAATACTTTCAACGATCGGTGAGAAATGCATGTATTAATCACAAACTTCTTGAAAAGAGTATAGAAATGTCGTCAAGTATTTGTATGGTGTCTCTCTCTTTTCTGTTTTTGTTTTGCTTTTGTCATTTGATTTATCTTGAAGTACTGAGTACTTAGAATAAAGCGGGTGGGGGTGAGATCTGGTGTTTTTTTTTTTTTTTTAACAGAACCTTGCTAGCGGCCATATGCTAATCTTAATGAATCTAATTACAGTGGAACTAGTTTCAAGTAGCCTGTAGGTAGCTTATAACCTTGTTAAAGATACGGGAACAGTTATACTAAATGTACATATGGCGATTTATGACGTTGGTGGTTAGAGGGGGCAGGTTAAAATAAAACGTATTCTATCAGATTTATGTTGGACAGTGATCGGTAGAGTTGAAGTTACTCACTTGAAATCATCAAGGCGACTGTCTAAAATGATAAATGACATGACCGTAGAATGCGTTATGCATGAAGATTAAGCTATGAGATCATTTTGTTTTGAAGTCACTTTTTTGAGAGATTCATTTTCTTAAACTAGGTGTTAATGCATGCATATACAAATATACACATATACATGTACATATGTATATTTATTTATATGCACATATAATTTATTTTAAACAACAACAACAAAAAAAAAATCACTTTTTAACAAATTTTGATTTAAACGAACAGGTCTGAGCATTCCAACATGTGATCGGTTATATGTATATTCTATTACCAATTCTGTCAAAAATATTGTTTAATTGTTCCCTATATGCCTTCTCATGATTCTCACATTAATGAAAATTTAAAAAGTTTAAAAACTACATATAAGTAATATATTTTATTTTAAAGAATATACAAATTTGATTATTTAATAAACCGATATGAGGTAAAACTTGTAGAAGATTTTCAAAAATATATTTTATTATCAATTAGTTTGATGGGGTTTAGTTCTGTCTTTTTTTTTTGTTTATTATTCTAATAACGTTGAAATGTGACACTGACCCCATCGATCAAATGTTAAATTCTTGATTTTTAAGCGATCAACTCAATCCCTTGAATTTACTATGTGTATACATACATGCATATATGTACGTACTTTGGAATATAAACGATTCAGTCAGACCTGGGTTCCGTGTTAGTATGCAAGCAGCGGCCCATGGAAAGTGCTCCACTTTCTGTAGAATTCAAAACGCATGTCTGAATCAACATGCCGATAGATGTGGGGTTGAGCGTTTATCGGGAAACGGGGGTATATCTAGCCAGAAAAACAAAATATATATAGAATAAACAAACAAACATGTATAAAGCAGGTGGCAATGTTTTACAGCTCAATATACGAGTTGAGCGTGAAAATAATGACACAATTCTTGGATGTGCGATTCGACAGTTCACTAAATCACCAACCAGTTCGTCAGTTCAACAGATCGCCAATTCGCATGGCAGCAATTAGGTCACTTTAATATGCATGCATAAAAATTGAAATGAAATTGAAATAAAAATAACAAAATGACGCCAAAAGGCAAAGCTAGTGGCAATTAACATCGGCATCAAAGTGCAAAACAATTTCCTCGACTCTACAAATTGAACAGATTGTTGGGACATTGGGGGAATGATGGTATACGAGTGTAGTGGCTGGGTGATCGTGTGGGGGCGATTGGTCGGTCGGGCGTGTGTGTGTGTGTGTGTGGTGTTGAGCGTTTTCAATGTCACTTGGAGTAAGTTAGTGGCAGAGCAGCCGCAATTAGCAAACAGCAGCAACAGTAGCAGCCCACGCAAGTTTTGCTTTTTCTTTTTATTTTTGTTGTTGTTGTTGTCTATTTTTTTTTTGCCACAATCAACAGGTGCAATTACCGCAAATTAAGCGTAAGACAGGGACGGATACCATCTTTATGTGTGGAAAAGGGGAAGAGGAAGGCAAATTGTAAGTTTCATCATAATCACATATGTATGAAATTATATGAATATCAGTTTGAATTTTAGGAAATGAATTTAAAAAAAAAAGTGAAGAAAAAAAACTTCAAAAGATATTCAGAGGAATATCGCAAAACGATAAACACTTGCATTGGTTTTTATTTCACATGGGAAACGCTTACGATATCAAAGAATTAAAATGACAGATTGTAATGTATTATTGCAATATTTATCTATCAATCTGAATATTGAAGTTTTTTTTTTATTATGTCACTGGGAATCGCTGTGTAAACTAAACAAAACACTTGGACTCTATCAATAAGTTTTTGACTCTCCCATCAATGTATATTGTAATAAATGGAAGCTCTTATTGAATATCATGAAAACTTTATCAGAATCAGAAATTTAATAAATATCGTTGCTCTACTTTATCGATAAGATAAATATGGCAAACATATTTTTCCAATTAATAGCGAATTTAAAGTCATTGTAGAAGATATTGGAAAACATATTGTAGAAGTATTTGCTTTGAAATCGAAAGGAATTACGTTATAAAATTTAAATATTGGACGCACCCAGTTTCAGGAATATTCTATGGGAATTTACATTAATAAAATTGTGATTAATTAAATAATCATTTTGACCTCCAATATTGTCGGGAACAGACATTAATTCACTACTTTTTTTTTTATTTTATTCGGAACTACTCCCCTGTTCAGATTTCCCTTGAATTGTTTTTTTTTTTCCGCATTACTCAAAGATTTTTTGCATGTTCGTTAAAATTTGTTTGCCGATTTTGGACCCAATTAAGTTTTATTTAATTTTAATTTCAATAACAAAAAAAAAAACAAAAAAAAAAGTAAAAGATTTTTGTTTTGTTTTTGTGAATTATGTTGACCTCTAAAGCTGACACACGATAGCAAATGGCAAATAAAACAAAAACAAAAAAAAACTATATTCTTATAGATTTGTATTAATGTATGTACATATGTATGTATGTATGTATGCATGCTATGTACATTAATTTATCAGCAGTCTCGCATGTCACGTCATTCTCATTCTCATCCTCACATCTTCATCGTCAACATCAACATCATAATTGCCATCATCATCATCATCATCATCATTATCATCCTCTGCAGCAATCAGAACGCCAACAGGTTGCCACTGCTAAACTGAGATTCAGATTCGGCTTTTACTTCGGCTATAGTATCAGAATGAGAGGAGAAGAAGGTGCGAACGGCGAACGACTTCAACTGGTTATCATATACACACATATATATATATATATATATATATTATATTTATATACACACATATATGTATACGTATATGTAGGTATATTTATATATACAAATGTATGGCTTGAGCTGTTTTAAAAATTACGTCATTTTGGCATCTTGCTTCTGACAAGACGAGGTGAGGCCTTTAAAAACAAGACACCGGTCTAGACTGCGGCACGAATCAGACTTGAACTACCACTGTGAATGGCTTTAGGCCTGGGCCTTCTCCAACTCTTCATCCTGGTTCCTAGACACACACGCTTGCATACACACATCTATATATATATATATAATGTATTCGATATACTGTTATCAATAAGATGCGATTATTACTAATACGTATTAAAATTGCATCGATTTCACTCCATTCTATGATTGTCTCTCTCTCATTTCTTTTATTTTTATTTTTTTTTTGTTTCTACCAATTTATCATCAAAGTTTTTTCATCTTTTTCATTGACTTTGTTGGGAATTGAGTGAAAGCGCTGATGGTTTTTGTGGCGACCATCTGTTGTGCCATTTGTGTTGGCTTGGCTTTGAGAAAAGAGGCCAACCAAAAGGTAGAAAAAAATGTTTTAAAAATTAAAACATCAAATGGAACAAAACACTGATGAATGAATGGATAGTGTTATTTGTAATTAAGCAAATTTACAATTTTTTTCTCCTTTCTTATTCTGGGTTAAGCGATAGTCGCATAAGATAAGATCAATAATTATCTATGTATATTGATGACCGATCGATCTGTGTAGAGATTTTCTTTTATATGAATTAAAAAACAAATCATTGCTCAGTGATTTACATTGTATGTCTATGAATTTATTTAAAATAATAAAAATAAATACCAGGCTTAGTTGGCAGAATTTAATTAATTGAATCGTGTAGCCCATCAAAAAGCTTATAAATGACTATGTTACTAGATTTTTAATTCTTTTTATAGAATTTTTAAAATCAGCTCAACCGTATATAATATATGTATGTACTTTTCAAGGATTTTTTATGGCTGAGCTCAGCTTTTTATAAGAAATTTGTTCTTTATAATCGGATTTATTTAAATTTAATGGAATAGAGATAATTTCAAGATATCTTAGATGTCCTTGAAGCTTACGTAATAACTCAGTGACTTCTAATTACAATATAATTGTTTCAAAGATAGTATCAGATGGCTTAATAATAGTGCTTTAAACAACAATAAATGCTTGTACTTACATACATACATATATACGTCTATATATGTGTATATATATAAATATATTATATATCGATCGACTTATTATAGTATTGCCTAATAAATATTAACTATATATGTAAATACATGAATTATAACAAATTGCTATATGAATAGAAAAAGGTTATCTATGAGGTTTTGACTTTTCAAGCTTCTAAAATTAAACAGTTAACAAAGCGCTGGCTTCTCTCTCTCTCTCTCACACACACACTTTCTCTATCGCTCTTTCTGGCTCAGTATGTCCCTCTCTTTTTCGCTCCATTGTAGGTATTTATTATTGTTAATACAAATGTTATTTGGCATGTTTTTCCGCTGTTGGCTGTCAACTGGTTGGTGATATCACCACGCCTCATAACCAAAAGTTTAAAGTCAATCTGTTTGGCCAACAACTTGATCATGATGATAGTGATCGGTACAGACCTGTCATAACAAAAATTTTCTACATAGTATAAATAAAATTCGCTTAGTTCAACTATGTGCATATATGTACATATGTGTATGTACATGATAGAATATTGTCTACATATGTACCTACATATATATACACATATTGTCAACTCTCTCATTCTTTCTTTCTTTGTATCACTATAGTTATCGGTCAGCAATTTGCACTGTTTTTTATTTATTGTATATTTCTCTTTTGTTATTTATAAACAAAAACGTCATGTATGACAACCGCCACGTCTTGAACTTGATAACTTAACTGTAAAAATTGGCCAACAGACCTAGAGAAATAATAAAAAAAAAAAAATAAATAAATAAATAAAACACAGTCAAAAGATTATAAGTGGGGTAATGCACTACAGTGATAACTGTTAAAATGCAACAGCAATTTAAACACACCTTCGTTTATATCAAATCAAACAAGGAAATTGCAATAAAAAATGAAGTAAACAAGTCGTCCATGCCGACTTGGAGTATACCCTGTACCAATCCGTCGAAATCCTCATTAATTGAATATAAATTTTCTTTATATTAAATTATATTTTATTTATATTTAAATTAGTTTTCCAGATTTTTATGTTAATTAAAAATGGCGATTCTAAAAATTAAATAAAGACATAGTTTTTCATAATCAGATTTGACTCTTTTGAAGGATTTTACCAATGTTCTATAAGCTCTAAATTGGGCATCTTTTGGCCGATTTTGAAAAGTTTTACATCAATCTTCTGGATATTTTCCGCATTAAAAAACTGCATTAAAAGTTGAAAAAAGTTGGAAAAAAAATTTTGACCGGATTTTCGTAAATTTTTGCAGTGTAACCATCGTTAAAATTTGCGAAAATCGAGTTGAAAATTAGTTTTCCAGATTTTTATGCTAATTAAAAATGGCGATTCTGAAAAGCAAATAAAGACATAGTTTTTCAAAATCGGACGAGATTTGACTGAATTGGAGCCCTCTGAAGTAGAGGTTCCTTCTAAGGATTTGTCCGTTGTCCTTCTTTTGAAGGATTTTACCAATCTTCTAAAGGCTCTAAGTTGGCCATCTTTCGGCCGATTTCAAAAAGTTTTACATCAATCTTCTGGATAATTTCCGTATTAAAAAACTGCATTAAAAATTGAAAAAAGTTGGAAAAAAAATTTTGACCGGATTTTCGTAAATTTTTGCAGTGTAACCATCGTTAAAATTTGCGAAAATCGAGTTGAAAATTAGTTTTCCAGATTTTTATGCTAATTAAAAATGGCGATTCTGAAAAGCAAATAAAGACATAGTTTTTCAAAATCAGACGAGATTTGACCGAATTAGAGCCCTTTGAAGTAAAGATTCCTTCGGAGGATTTGTCCATTGTCCTTCTTTTGAAGGATTTCACCTATGTTCTATAGGCTGTAAGTTGGTCATATTTTGCTTCAGCTGCTGCCCATGGCAAGAAATACTGTAGCTTTAATACAAGTTATAGTTCTAATTTGCGGGGGCGGAAGTGGGCGTGGCAAAAATATAAAACAAACTTAATCTGCGTGCACTCTAGACGGATGTTGACACCAAATTTGGTAGCTCTATCTTTTATAATCTCCAAGATCTCGATGTTCATACAGACAGACGGACAGACAGACGGACAAGTCTCAATCGACTTCTCTATTGATACTGATCAAGAATATATACTTTATGGGGTCGGAAAATTTTCCTTCTGCCTGTTACATACATTTTATCGACTTTAATATACCTTGTACCCTATGGGTACAGGGTATAAAAAAACATTCAGATTGCTTAAGTGGTCGAACAATGCTAATATACACTAATATTGTTGCAATAATTTGGCAAGTTGTGATTTTAATTTTAATAAATAATATTGAGTCTAACGATAACCGTTTACATTAAATTTTAACAGTAATTGAATTAAAGTATTGTTCTTTAATTTTGTTTATTTAATCATATTACATTACTCAATCACAACATTGTTTTTCAAATTTGGATATAGAGATATCGCAAGATTATTAAAATTCCGGTTTACGATTATAGTTTGGATATCCCTATTGAGTTTAAATTTAACGAAAGTGAGGGAAAACTAAGTATACAGTGGTTCACAGAAATAAGCGCATATAGTTAGATTAAGTCTTAGGTTCAAAAGTATCGGAGAATTTTTTGCTTCAATAATTAGATTCGTCTATGTAATAACAAGTTTTCGCTATAAATTTATTGTTTATAGTTTCCTTTTTTGATACTCATATTAATTTTCTTTATAAGTAAATTGCATACAGTATGTGTTATATTATACATATGTATGTATAGTATATTTCTAAAATATATATATGTACATACGTGTGGATGTGCATAGTATAGTAGTATATGGCACTGCAACTGTAAAAGATTTTCAAATGTTGCATTTTGCTTAACCGTCAACTGAAACTGGAATTGGTTGTGTGTCTAATGTTTTCTAGTTTTTTTTTTTTAAGTTTAGCTAATTGGTGGCACAGTGGTTGGAGTCCATAAAAGGTGTTCCCTGTTTCTCGACAATAAAGCGTGGGCTTCAAAATGCTATCCACACACTCTTCTCCAATCCACTCCACTTCACTCAATCTTAAGACAGAACATTCATTTGTAGCGTTTTTTGTTTTTGTTTTTTGTTTTTTGCTATATTTTTAATTGACTCAAGGACAAGCATTACTCAATATGTGATTCTATGTTACTGCCCTATTTCAGTGGCAGCAATCCGAGGACAGTGAACGCAAGAAGCAAATACGTACGCATCTCTACAAGTTGCGGGAATCGCGTTTAAGGAATCTGTATAGACACGATCAGGTAGCGGATATAATGGCGGAACCCAATTCGAATACTTTGACTGGATCGTATGGCAAGGATCCTTTGGCTACCAGTCATGGCGATGCTTTGTTGGATCAGAATTTCCAGAGTCTCAAGTCGAAGGAGGTGCGGGACTCAATGAGTCCTACACACGAGATCAAGTTTCATTCGATGAGTTTAAGTCAACCGAATACAACTGGCTGGGATGTGCAGACATCATCAGAGGTTAGTCCTGATGGACGAGCCTATCGAACGGAGACATTGGCCAAGACAGACGGTGAGTTATATGTTTTAAGACAAAGTGTTGTTGGGTGCCGTGTACCCCTAACCTGGTCCAATTTCCTTCAATCTTATCTGTTCTGTGTGTAACTCAATTCTGTTTGTTTATATGTCCATGTACCCCATCCATTCATGTGGCAGGTATTGAGAAGCTCAATGGTGGCGGCACTGCGGAGTTTAAGGGGCGTAACGAGCAGCGTTCGAGTGCCTCGCATCAGGGCGATGACAAGAACTTTGTTAAGAAGGCCTCAGAGAGCTCCAGTACTCAACTGCAAGAAAAAGTGGTCTTTGGTGATGAGAATAGCGGTCGCACCGAGATGAAGATGAGCTCTACAACATCATCTTCTACCTCTAAAATGGTTTCATCTTCCTCGACGGTTGAGTATGGTGGTGAGGATAGCTCACCTCGTTATTTGCAGAATGATCAGGCCAATGCACATAATCATAACCAGGAACAGCGCGATTGGGAGGAACATCAGCGTATCCAAGAGCAGCGTATACAAGAGCAACGCCATCAGGAGCATCGTATCCAAGAGCAACGCCGCCAGGAGCAACTTCTCCAAGAGCAACGACGCCAACAGCAACACGAGGAACGTTATTCTGAAAGCCGTGAGCAATCGAATAGTACTAAGAACGTATCTACCCAGCAACATTATGAGGAAAATAAACGCTATGTTGATATGGATAAGGCATCACCCGAATATCAGCAACATGTACAACATCTCATGGCTCAACCGGGTGAGATCATCTCAAATACTGTGGAGTATCCCAAGCCCAATGTAAAAATGATTACAACGGTAAAACGTTTGCCCGACGGCACTATTGTCAAGAATAAGCGTTACGAAACCGAACAGCTATCTCCAACAAAAGAAACTGCAGGACCACGTGAGCCTCGAGATGTGGTAGATAATGCTGAGCCGGTAGCGCGTCGTCGTCCATCTGGGAACGAAGCTGAACATGTCACACAATCGCAAAGTTTTTCTTCGGTTAAGAAGTCCAGCCGTCGATTTTCTACAGAAACGACCTCGGAATCTATTCAAGAAACGGTTGATGATCGTGAATATGGTCAGCCAAATCAGCAGATTAAAGCTCCTTCACCTTCTGGGCGCCAGGATTTTAGCACTCATGGATTTCCTTCGGTAAGGCCGAATAAGCCCACTCAAGAGTTTGCAGGACAACGACCCTCAACACCACAATCGCCGCGACAACCATCGAATAATTCTTTTTCCACACATGGGTTTCCATCGGTAAAACCAAACATAGCCACACAGGAGTACCCAACTCAGCGACCATCGAGTGCCCTTAGCGGTGAAGAGATTATAACGGTGAAGTCAGAGAAAAGCCGAAATGTCAAGCAGCATACGAGTTCAGAGCGTACTTTTGAGACAGAATATGTTGATGACGATCACTCTCCCTCAGCGATCCACTCAAAGCCGCAGTCCCAAATAAGGGCACCAACACCTAGCTGGGAGCATCCAGTCAGCCCAAGACGTACAGTCGGTGAAGATTTTAGCACCCATGGTTTTCCATCAGTGCGTCCTGATCAACCAGATGGTGAGGTAATCCATCATGTCACCAAGTCGGTAAGTCGTAATCAGACCACACAAAAGACCAACAAAGAACGCTTGATTGAGACAGAGGTGGAAGAACCGGAGCAGCAGCAACGTCGGCGACCACAACCATTGAATACCAGCAACCCAGGTTACACTGGGGCTCGGTCTCCCACTCGTCGGTCACCTACACGTAAGCCAAGTGGTGCCTCGCCTGGTACTCGTTCAACGCGCCCTACGGACTCTAAAACAACAACTACTACAACAGTAACCCGTCGCCAACTGCAAAAGGAGCGCGAAGTGGATGCCGCGCATCGTGCTTTTGCCGCTTCTCTACGCAGTAGCTCACCAGCGGATAGCAACGCCTCTGTAGGTTCGCATCATCGTCGCGATAGTGGTCCTTCTGAACCACAACGTTTGACACCGCGTTCGAGCATTTCTTCAAACCGGACATTCCGTCGTGATACACGTGAAGGCTCGCATGATAGCCATGCACCGTCCGAATCAAGTCGCATTAGCTCAACAACAGTAACACGTCATGTGCCACCACATGTCACCACCAAGAGTGTGGGTAAAACTGTCGTTACCAAACAGCAGCAACAGCACCACACTGTTGTGAAGACCCGAAATGTGCAAGGTTCTAATGAAACAATCGATCTTGTGCCGCAGCGTTTGCAAAAATCCCCGTCTCCATCGAGTACTACAACCACGAAAATAACGACCACTACTAAAACAGCGAATGTAACAGCACCAACTCCAATTCCGGATACTAGCCCCTCTTCCCCAGCACCAAAACCAGCACCAATTATAAAACCGGAAGCACCCTTAGCTACACCCAGCAGCAATGAAGCCTCAAAAGTCCCAGGTACGAATTAGTGAAAGCTAATACAAAATATCTATTACACACAACTATGTATCTCGGAACTATGTATATGAATGTATCCTTCAGATAACAACCTATCACAGTATACGTATACTACTACTAAGCCTGGCGATATATTCTCTTTGCCACCTACTTCTCCTCCTACTATTAACAACGAACCAACTACAACCACAACAAGAACCACACCACTAACCACATCCAAGAACAGCCAGAACTCCGACAACAACACCACCGAAACGATCACAAAAACAAAGCTGAGCACGAATGAAGCCACAGCTGCCAGCGCTGGTGCTGCTGTAGAAGAGCCACCTTGTGTTAAGCGTAACTACTATAAGCTCGGTCCGTCCGATAAGGAGGTCCCCAATGCAACAGCGGTGACAAGTTCAGAGACCGTTGGTAAGGCATGAAAGATCAAATACCAAAATTCCCGATAAACAACTCTTATCACACTTTGTATCTATAAACCAATTATCTATTTAGTATATAAACTATTTCTGTTTTGGAACTTGCAAATAAAAACTTTTACTGATTACCAAAAACATGCAATCTTGAAATATTCAATGTTTTGCTCAAGCACCAATACATAAAAACCAACTCAACTCACAAATAAACTGCATGACCGCAAGCTCTCCGAACAGTGGGAGTGGGGAACAGAGAGTAAGGGCGATATAAACCAATTTTTCCAACTTGCAATTAACCCACAACCTAGCTGTCTTTGCTGTCTGCCTGCCTATATAATTGCCTGTCTAACCCCGTAGAGCCATTAACCCAAGCCGAAAAATAAACGGAATATCATAGAAGTTAATGTAGTTATAACCTTCTATGTAGTCGTAACTAATCCAATAACTGCAATGGTAAAGTACACCCAACCTCTACACATACAATCAAAAATCCACACCACTTAGCGACGTCGGTAGCCATTTAAGTTTATGCCTTGCTGTTGATGTACTCCCTGCAGCAAAGCCCAAAGATCGCACCAACAGTAGGACCTTCCAACAACGACCCGGTAATGAGGATGAACCAATAAGACGCAACTCCAAGTCCCCGAGCATTGAAAGACGCACTGTACAGCGTGAAACAACTTTTGAGACTCCAAAAAGGCGTGATTCTTATCCAGAAGGTGTAGAGTTTATCAATGAGCAGGAAACTGTGGTTCGTGTAACCACAGACGTAGTAAAAGAGAAAACCAGCCGTGGTGGTTCTCCTTTGCCGCGTGCCCCTCACACATCACGTCCAACTAGTCCAGAAAAACAAATCTTTAATGGCCAAAAGACAGATACGGTAAAAAAAATTAATACCCAACCCCAAGAGTCTCCTCGCTCTGTTAGTCCAGAAAAAGTAAAGCCTACATCTCGAAATATCGATAATGCTCAATCGTCGCCATCACCTCAAGGCAGCCCTTTGCCGAGACGATCAATGGATTTTTCAGGTTTGAATAGTTCAGAGAAGCCGCAGCCGGAAATGTCACCCAAGCCAAGAGAGTTACCACGTCAAGGATATCCTGAAAAACAAGTTCCATCTTACGTTGAAAGCATTCAGAAGCCAAGTCAAAAAAATCCTAAATCGCCACAAACTGATGCTCAAAGCTTTGAAAACGTACAACCTGTTTCAACCAAATCTCCAGCTTCAGTACGTCATGGTAGCCCAATCCCAACTCCCAAAGCAAAAAGTCCAGAAAGAATTCAAACGGAAAAACCCAAGACGCAATCGCCAGGAGTCAGTTCTCAAAAACCCATTAAAATTCCAGAAAACCATAAGCAAACAGAATTGGAGGAGGATACTTTGTTCCGCAGTACCATAATCCAAAATGTTAATACTACAACGAAAAAAATAAACGATGAATTTATAACGAACGAACGCCAGACCCAGCCAGAACCTACACCAAAAACTCCTTCTGAAGAGAGTCCAGAAAGTCCTGATGGTGGTTTTTACTCAAAGAGTCCGGTACCTGAGCAAAGTGAACCAAACAAACCTACATACCGTAAAAAGGGGTTGACACGTCGCGAGACATTCGAGGATCGTTGCCGCAAGATCTTAGGCATGGAAGAGGATGGCGATACACAGGGTAATTATACTAAAAATCCCGACATTGATGATGAAGATGAAAAAACTACTGAAGAGGTAAAACAAATTGAAACGGAAACCATTCAGGTAAAGATTGAAGATTGTCCGGATGATGATGACGATGATAATCCTCGTCAAGTGACTGAGACTTATGTATTACGTAGCCAGCCGGTAATCAAGGTGGAGGAAGACTGGCCCCAAGTTAGTGAGTTGACAGTAGATGTCGTCAGTGAGTCAGAAGAAGAGGAAAGTAAGTTAACCAATCAGAAGTCTAAAGTAACGAAACCACGAAAATTAGATGATACCGAAACAATGAATTTGAAAGAGGAAACGACTATTGTAATAAGTAAACGTCCCTCAAAGTCTCCATCATTGGAGCGCAAGACCCCAGGTTATCCAACAACCGCTCCAAGAAACGTATCGCCAGAGACAAGTTTCGTAACGGAAAAGGTTATCAACTGCACCGATAAAACTGTCGTGGAAAAGAGCAGCAAGAAAACTCGTCCTTCTGGACCCGGTGACATCAAATCTTCACCTATTAAAAAGCAACCTAGCGATGTGGAACAAGAGAGAAACGATATAAAATCCCATTCGGTCGTTTCGGTTACCTTGGATACCAAACCTTCTATCATTAAAAAGCAACCAATTGATGATGAGCCCAATCAAAACGAAACGAAAAAAAGAGTCACCAATGATCGCCGTAATTCTCGTAATACTTCCTCAACCACAACTTCGTCGACCACTAAGACCACAACATCCAAGCAAACTACATTAACCAAGGAGCCTACTAGCCCATCTAAACAAACTGCGTTGACTATGGAGCCAATTAGCCCATCCAAAACGCCAACTTTTAAGAGTCCCCGCAAAGAATCTTTACCAAGGCGAGAATCAGCAAAGCGAGACTCCGTAATAGAAGAAACACGGACAACCCATACAACTAGTAAATCCAAGCAACCAGTCACAAAACCCAACGATAGCACTGGACCATCGATCAAGGATCGTCTACGCTCTTCTCCCCGTAAACAGAAACCACAAGCCGACTACGTGGATGGTGAATCTTCCTCACCTGATGTCAGTCCAACACGTACACCTACTATGGAACGCCGCCGATCAAGCAACATTTCCGTTCACACTGAGATTATTATCGATCACACGGCACCGAAGACACCATCACCCCGAAGCGAGCGAAAACCTATTACCAAAATCAATCCTGTTCGAAAGCCTTTCCCCGTTGTTGAGCGCAAAGAGTCGGCACCAGTTCCACGTGTTACTAGACGTGATAAAGACAAGGTGACTCGTTCTACAAGCGAGAACGTGATCAAAGTGGTAAATGGCAAACCTAAACCAGTCGTCGAAATGAGCACTTTACGTCCAAGTACGGATCGCAGTCGTCCCAGTAAGTGCTTTACCACAAAAACCATTAATTTATCTGAGCAACTTAGCAACAGTGAAGATATGGAGAATGTCATCATTGATATTCAACAGGCAAAGAGCTCGCGGGAGCCATCTCCTGATCGAATAGTCCCAACACCAGTGCCAGCTGAACTAGATACTGGTTTGCCACGTTATCCTGATGTTGTGCAGGAGCCAGAGGATGAACCACGAAAGAAGCCTGTTGTTACCAATATACCTATATTTGAGGAGGAGGCCAATTCATATGTGGGCTATCAAATATCTGAGTTGCGTACTTCCAATGGTATTGAAGATGATATATTAGATAACCCTACTGTGGAGGCTCCTCAAAGTTTGGATTATCCCAGCAATAGCCCTAATGATGGCGCCGAAGAGGATGAATGTCTATTAAGTGTACATGAGAAGGTATCCAAGTTTACACATACCGCAGAGCAGGTGAAGCAACCAAAGTCCTCGATACCTTTTACTCGTCAGTTTGATGAGCATACCAAGGTGTCAGCGAGTGATGAATGTTTGCTATCAATTAATCAAAAGGTGGATAAATTTCTGAAGACAGCGGAGAATATCACAAAGCAACCGATTACACCAACTCGTGAAATAGAGCGCCCAAATTATGAGGAATTGGACGAGGACCTACGACAAGATGATTGTACGCTTACTGTCTCGCAGAAGGTTTATAAATTTATAGATACAGCAGAGAAACTGGCGCCTACAGCACCACAAAAATCACCAGGTTTGGTAGCCAATAT
Source organism: Drosophila sturtevanti (assembly GCA_018150375.1). Lineage (NCBI taxonomy): Eukaryota > Metazoa > Arthropoda > Insecta > Diptera > Drosophilidae > Drosophila > Drosophila sturtevanti. The sequence continues at coordinate 11,013,834 of JAECWJ010000686.1, read as the reverse complement.
TGAGCGTCATATATCTAGACAGAGTGAGCCAGAATTAGATGACGAATCAGAGCCAGAAGGTCCATTGGAATCCGATGTTGATGTAGAAAATGCTCCAGTTGACCATGAAGAACCATTACCCATGTCCAAGAACCACACAACTGCAATAGAGCTAAAACGGCAGAAGGATATCCTTAATCGTCCATCAATATTTGGACAACGGCAGCCCACATCAGGTCCGGCATCTAACACCAATCCACGATCCAATCCAACCACAGCATTTATTACTGAAGAACGCAAGTCCTACAAAAATCAACGAACAACAACATCCAGAAATACAACTAGCCCCTCTAAGTCACCGATTCGTTCTACACGTCCTTCGTCCCAACCTCGCTCTAAGCAGCCATCAGTTTCCTTACCGACAACTACTACAGACTCTGCAAAGGAAACCATTACAAACAAGCACATGGATCATATAACCCAACAACAGTGGGTGCACAGTGACGTTGACATAGAAGTAGAGGAAGTGGGACCTGCTCCGGAAACTTATAGACCAACAAAACCACATGCCAAGTCGCCTTCACCGTCGCCGTCCTCCACTCGCACCGCCACCAAGACCAATTCCACCGTAGTTAAAACCTCCACCACTGAGCACAGCAACACCACCACCAAGCATACTCCAACTAACCAACAATCAAAAGTCAACCCCAGCCCTAGCCCCAGTCCTAGTTCCAGTTCTCCAGCTGACCATACACCCAACATTGACTCACTTCCAGGCCAGGTTAAGTCAGCACGCTCATCAGTAGCCTCACGGAGACATGTTTTTGAAAAGCCGTCACCGACTTCCACACCGAGCTCAGAACCAAACGGTCGTCGTCCTTCCTACATGGATCATACTAAGAGTTCCCTGGAGCACATACGCCGCGATTCCCTGGAAATCAACAAGTCCAACTATTCACGCAAATCTTCCATTGAAGATGAAACCAATGTTGAGCCACGTAATCCAAATACGGCTGTTAAATTTGATGTCCCAAAGCGACAAACCACAAAGTCAACCAGCATCAGCGAAGAGGGCAAACAAATTGATTTGGAAATCGAGGAGATTTTTGATCTACAAATTTTAGAACAACTTCTGGAGACTGTAACCAGTTATGAATTACGACGTCGCATTCGAGCTCAGATGCGCTTGATTAGAAAGAATATGATCAATGCTGGAACAACATCAACAACTACAACTGTCATAACCAAAAGTACTACCTTATCATCACCCAGTGCAGGTCGAAGTCCTGTAGCAATGCGTCGGGAACCCTCGCAAGAGAAACCACGCGATCGCAGTCACAGTCCCGAAGGCAAGACCATTAGTAGCACCCATAAGGTACGAAGCCAATCCAATAGTACTAGCAACCGCTCACACTCCCGTACAGAGCAATTAGACGGCAGTAGCCTTCAGGGCAAGCCCCCTGTAAAACCCCGGGAGCGCAGTGCTAGTCCAGCTCAAAGCAAAACTAAGGATTCTAATACCGTTGTTACTACAAATACTAGAACTACCACTAATACCAAATCACGCAGTGGTCCATCATCGCCAGCGGCGGAACGACGTTCTAGTAAACCCAGCGGACCCATTTGGGCGGATCGCAGTAAAGTATTACGAGGTCATACTCCAGTAGCTAGCACTCGTGGCAGTGAATCGCCTACTTCGGTCCGAAAAAGTTCGACATCGAGCACGACAAGTAGTAGCAGCAAAATAACACGCACTATGACCAGTAGTTCGAGTTCCAGCACCACAAAGCGTCGGGAAGAAGATTCTATAACATCCAGCTATGGCGTGGGACCAACAGATGAGAATGGTTTGCCTGTTTTCGGGCTACGAGCCCTCAAGAAGAAGACACAACCGGTCCCCTGTGAGACCAAAGAAGGTAATTAAACAGGCTCCTATTTAAAGTTAACACTCTTTTGCTTACTTTTTCTTTATTGTTTTCCTATATAAAGAAGTTACAGGTTATGTCATCGAAGAACAATTTTACTCAGATAGTAAATCTCCGCCACGTCATGAGCGCAAGGAACTTCACTATTCAACCAATGCCGACGAATTGGCCAAACTACAAAATCAGCTAGAGCGCAAATCTTCACACGATTCAAATTCATCTCACATTGTAAGAGAATTTGAGAAAATCGAACCCAAAAGTGATATCAGCAGTAAATATGTGCGCCGGGGTTCGGTGAAGGAACTTAGTGAGAAATTTATACAAAAAGAGTCGTCAATTGAAATGCCCGATACCGAGACGGAAGATAGTGAATCTAATGAAGTTTGCAGTGTAATTGAAGTTGAAACACCAGCACAATTAAGACAGTCAAGCTCTACATATAGTTCCAATTCCAACTCACGATCGAAAAATACTCGTTCTTTCCTAAACACTAAGGGTGAAGATCGAATGGTAACTGGGGTAAATGATGTCCTTGATCGTATGCGGAATGCCGATAATGGTAAGAATCAAAAATTAAAAAAAAAAAACAAACAAAAAACAAACGATTTATTTTACTCTCCTTTTGAATAGTGAATGAACCTGGCGATAGTTCCGAGGATCGTGAAGCTCGAGCTTTGCTTAATAAATTCCTTGGAGCCAGTGTTCTTATGCAGGGCGTTGAGAGCATGCTGCCACCTGGCACCACAGCCGGTCAGCGTCAGAATAGTCAAGCGGTAAGTAAATTGTGCAAATAAAGTTCTCTCCCTCTCGTCTATCTTTACCTCTTTGTGCCCGTCTCCAATCTCATTCCCATTGCCCCTCACCCATTACTCTCTCGTTCGATATCTCTCTCTCTCTCTCTCTTTGGCGGCATGCCGCTCTTTTGAGTGCCGTGTGCGTGATGCGACGCCTGGCTGGCCAGGAACACACACGCCATCAGCCGCCAACCATCAGCATCGGTCCAATGCCGTCTCCGTCTCATCAGTTAGTACACACTCAGAGGCGGCATCGATCACTTGTGCGACTAGTGTTCCACCGATCAACCCAACCGACAGAACAAATAACTGAACAACAAAAATAAAAGCAAAAAATTTAAGAAAAAAAGAAAGAAGAAAAAATAAAAAAAAAAAAAGAGAAAGAAAAGTGCAAACGCAAACGCCAAAAGAAAAGCGAAATAGGCAACAGCAGCAACAACAATAATAACAACAACAACAACGACAACAAAAGACAAGTTTTTCGTTTTGGCTTGAAAATTTTTTTCTTGTGCCGTTTTTGTTATTACTATATAGTATACCTATATTTTGTTATGGTGAACGAACGCGAGTGTCCATATACGGTCTAAGAGGCAACCAGCCAAAAGGAAATAACCGCCAGCGTGTAAGTAGGGAGAGTCATGGATAGATAGATGGATGAATGGATAGATTGATGGAACGGGAACGGGAACGGGGACGAAAATTAATAGCAATGTGAGGCTAAATGAAATGGGGGTATGGGTAGGCTAGTGAAGGCGTGGCCAAAGGCTTTTCAATTATTTTTAGTAGTGCGCATAACTTTGGGCTGTCAGGCAAATAAATAGAATTTCTGTCACGACACCTCAAAAAATGCACCTGAAAGAAAGCCAAAGAAAAAGCGACGACAACTTTGTCTAAATATACCAATATATTTATACACATATATACAAAAATACATACACACATACATACATACATACATATGTATGTATATACATATGCAGACGTGTATGTATGTACAAAGAGCGATACAGATCTAAAGCTAGAAATAAATAAATAAATAAATTTTTGTGTTTTTTGGGAGAGGGATGCATGAGAATGAGAACGCAAATGTACGGAAAAATTTCGACAAAAATAGCGCAACGATAGGCACTATTTTTACGTACCCCGACCATACGATGGAGGAGCATTTTGGTTAGATATATATACACACACACATATGTATATATGTATATATATACATATATATATATAAATATATATGTATGTATATATGTATACCACAAATTTGTCTATTCAAATAGTATTTGACTAGATCAGCTATATAGCCAGGCTAGGCCAATTGGAGAAGTAGCAAGCCGACCCATCAAAATGTGCATGTGCAGCAAGCAAAAGCATGGTCCGATTTTTTTTCTTCTTCATATATATATCAGTCCGTACATATATGTATATGTATACATATGCATACATACTTATATGTATAACATCTATTAAATACTACATGCCTGTCAGTCATCTATAATCTTCCAGTTTCAAATTCTCCTAGCACCAGCCAGAGATAAAATGAAAAATAATAGAAAACTCTTATCTAAGAGAACTTTTATTTTGGGATTCTAACAATCTTGAAATATGTAGTATAGTATTATGTATGTATTTTAAATATTTGAATATTTTCATTACTACTGCAATTGCAGAATATCGATCACTATCCTGAATCAAATTTATATTGCACTTAAATTTATAATTTGTGAATTTGAGTCTAACTGGAATCTCTTCCCGGTTATTTAGAGAACAAACATAAAACATAGTACATACAGATATTTAGAAAAGGGTTAATCAATTTAATCTATTGTAATATGTTAATGGTCTTAACCTATCTGTGACTTAATATACTTAATGATCCAAAAAATAGATAAAAGTTTTATGTTAGAATTAAAGTTAATGACACATTTTCATAAAAGAGTGCATCTTTATGTATTTATTTAATTAAAGGAGAATGATTATTATATTTTCTATTGGGACTAATGCATTTTTATGATCTTTATGTAGAATTTAGGTATATATTCATTATATACATACGATTGCAAAATTGGTTTAGTCAGTAGTAAATAGAAAATTTCTTTAATATATCGATTTAGTACTTCTTTGCTTTTTTGTTGTTGTAGTATCTCTTTTGTAACTTCTTTGTCCGATGTAATTCGGTTGTGTGCTGCATATAGTATGTAGGCACGTCATAAATTCTACATACATATATACCAGAATAGAAACTATAATTTGTTTTCCTCATTTTCTTTTTGACGAGCACAATTCTTGTTACTTAGTTAAGCGTAACGTGTTCACAATGTTCTCTTCTCTTTCCCATCGGCCGTTGTTTCATTAGATGTTGTGTCTTCTTTATTACTTTAAAAGCCGGTTTTGGTTACCCTGTATCCCAATGGTTAGAAGGATGTATTAAGATTTTAGTTAAACTATGCAACAAACAACAGCGGATGCATGATCAGTATTAATCACGTGTATGTAGTTGCATAACTTTAAAGGGTGTTAATGACCTAAAGAATAGCCAATGTATTGCAAAGATACAGACAAACTAAATCTCTTTTGGAATTAGTACATTTCCTATTCTCAACTTTTGAATAGCCAAATGAAGAGATAAAAAAACATTATTTATCTAAATAAATAAATACGATAAATACCTTACCTGGTATGACTTAACTAAATATGAGGATATATGTACCTACTATATATGTATATAAATGTTAAAGCTTGTTGGCTAAATCATCTAAAAAATGTGGCAAGCCCAATTTAGCTTCAATATTATTTTCATATTAAGGTTTAAACTAAATGTGTTTTAAGCTTTCAATAGGTTCTTTCATTATTTTTTTTCATCGTTTCATAATCAAATCAAGCGCCTAGTATTGGGGTACCGGGGGCTCCTGTTCTCTCTTTGTTTTGCATGTCAAAATAATTCTCGTTTTTCTGGTATCTTTATGTGCTTAATATATGTATTAATATATATACATACATATGTACATTAGAACTATGTACAATGTGTATGGGAAGAACGCAAAATACATTTTTTTTTCAACATTTTTCGACTTAATTTTTTTTTGCTGTTCTTTGTATTTCGTTTAGTTTTTTTTTTTGGAGGCTCCTGGTGGGCGTACTGACGGCCTTCCCTGTCCATTGCCAACTTTGGCTAAATTTAAAACAAATCATTTTGTGTTCTTCTTGATTATTAACTAAAATAACAAGCGCAACAATATATACATAGTACAACAACATTAATCATTCCCTCTACCTTTTCACTTGACACTGCGGTGGTCAAAGCCAAATTGGTCTAGGTTGAGGGAATTTGGGTAGGAGGAAGCGAGCAGTCAGTGACCATTCAGTCAATGACCAATTGCAATTGCAACTGGCAATGTTCCCTCTGGTCAGATAAACAAACAATATGAGAATTATATCTCTCTCCCTCTCTCTCTCTTCATCCTTCTTTGTCTTCTGTTGTTCATGCATCCATTTTCTCCTATTTTTTTCCCCTGCCGCCTCATTTTCTTTATTCATTTCAATTGTTTCCATTTTGATTTAAATGCTTGGTTGGGTTTGGGTTGTTCCGCTTTGGCGGAATTACGCCAAATACTTTGGCACTTGCCACTTGGCACAAAACAAATGAAAAGAAACAACAACAACAGCAACAAACAGAAACAATAAAACAAATTAATGAAAAATGAAATCAAAAATTAAAACAAAACAAAAAAAAAAAAACAAACCACCTTTAGTTTTATTGGAGCAACGATTTCGTGATACCCTGTATTATTTTGAATCTTCAACCAAATTAAACTCATTCGAATTAGTTATTTATTAAACAAAACAAAAAGTGCATTGCCCTCAATAATATTTGATTAAAGATAATGTCTAAAAAAAACACAAAGAAAATATTAAAAATTAAATTAAAATTTGAATTTATGCAATTTCATGTAAAACATAAATTTACAAAATAAATACAGAAAATATTAGTTTTAATCATAATTGGAAAAGTATCCAAAATGATAGTGTTTAAAGGAACAAGAAAAGTGACAACAACCGATATACAAATTTGGCTAGGATACATTCTGATTGATTGATAAACATTGCGAACAGTGTTATACCTTCTAAGTGTATAGGGTATATAATTTTTATACATTTGTACATATATTTTTGTGTCACACATTTGTGGGGGGGTTGGCACTTTAAATACAAATGTTTGCCAAATTAATATTAATGTTTATATTGTTTAGGTTGGAAAGATTTTTTCTTACCCTATACGAGCCAAGCATCCAAAAGGGTATATTAAACTTGACAACATTTAGTGTTAATAAGGTTAAAAATACATGCAAACACATATATAATATAAATATATTATTTTTTCAATCTTGAAATCAATTGGCAAAATATAAATTGCAAAAAAATACAACGTATACATATAGAAAAACTAATTCAATTGAATTTCATAATTTTTTTAAGATATGCTGAGTGGATAATGTTATCCTGCATTATACAGGGTACTCATAAGTCATCGGCCCCTTTCTTTTCTTTTTATTTATGCATGTATGTGTTTATATATGTATATATATATTTATATAGTTAGTTGGTACATAACACAAAAAGTAACAATGCTAAAGAGGGAAATGCATTTTTTTTTTTTGTCTAAAAATCAATGATCTTTCTAGTTCACTCTGTTTCTCTATCTAAATAGTTATATGTGTCTCTTTCTCTTGGCCTCTTCATCTTATTCTCCCACATTTTGACTATCTCTCTCTCTTAGTATTTCTTTATGCATACATTGTTATATACATACATATATGTTTAAATAATTTTAAACTAAAAATAGGACCGCGTGTTTGTTTGCCTCTCGAATATGTTCGCTTATATTTATTTATTTGTTCTTTCATTTTTCTTTTTTTTTTTTTTTTTTAATTTTTCCTTATGCCTGACCAAATTTGGTCAAAAAAGCCATAACAAAAATTTCAAAAATCTGTTTTTAAAATGGGCGAGTTTTTACGTCGTCGTTGAAAATACCAAAATATGAATTTAATTTTATGCGGGGTCTATAAACGTTTAATTGAACAAATTAAAAATGCAGATAAAGCAAATGGGGGAAAATCAAATTGCAATTTACTTATATACATTTACATGTATACATGTATGTATGTATATACAATATATATATGTATATGTAAGTATGTACCATCTTGTATACATAGCTAATGATTCATTTAATATATATATTTGTATATACGTAAGAGGTCGGGACGAAATGTATTTGGTCGTCTGGGCCAATTCAACGCTCATTTAATGCAATTTTTTAAGGTGTTCAGATAAGGTATTCGCTTTTACCGATTACATCGAACAATCGTTGTCATCCCTCTACTTTTAAACTCAGGTGTAATGATCATCCTTTGTCTTTTCTTTTTGTTATCTTTCTTTAATGTAGGTCCTTTAAAAGAATATTAATTAATTATCAGCATGCCGGAAGTAATTTTGTCTTAGGATAATATTGATTGATTTTTCTCTGATTACTTTTTGTGACGAACGATTGTGATAGTTGCGGGGGTGTTTAATAGACTTTATGCTTTCTTTTTTTCAATTTTTATTTCTACATTTTTTTGTTCTTTTTTTTTTTGGCACGATGAAATGTTGGCGTGGCCGACACATAGTATGTGCTCATCGGCTTTATTTAGCCCGAAAAAAGGGGGAAGAAAAACCAACAACAGCTGGTTAGTTTAGAGAGAACAAGTGTGAGAGAGAGAGAGAGATAGAGGGATATGCCATTTTCCGGTTGATAAACAAATGATGAAAATTGAAATATTCATCTCTGTTGGCTTTTCAGGTGAAAACCACGCGTATTACCAATACCTACAGTAAGACCGGTAGCAGCAGCAGTAGCACTACCACCAACACCAACAACAACAGCAACAAGATCAGCTCCTCATCACCAGTTCTACGTTCAACTTGTGACATCGAGGACATTTGGGACGAAGACGTGCTTAAGCAATTGGTATGTTCTAGAAATCCTTTTTTTATAATCAAATAAAGAATTATTGGTAAATTTCGTAACTTTATCTGAGTTCCTTTTATTTTTTTTTTTTTTTTGTTTTTAGCTGGAACAGGCCTCCAACTACGAGGAGCGTCGCAAGATCCGTGCACGCTTACGCGAACTTATGGCGGAACGCGAAGGTAAGTTCTTTCATGTTTCCATTAAAGATGCTTCTTTACGCACACATACAAACAAACTCAACTAACACCAAATGGAGAGGACCACTTGTAGTAAGTCCATGGACTTGAGTAGAAGCGATAATATTTTTCTTTTATCGATTTATATCTTGTAGATTATGCACACAAAATAGAAGGTAGCTAGACAGTTAATATAAAAGGCGCTCTTAAAGATATCGTGGCCGATGTGCAAGGTATTGCATTAATTTATAGGAAAAGCGCATACAAAATATTTTTCATTTAACATTGAAATCCAACAACAGTTCAGCGTGTAAAATTCGTCGCGTCTCTCGTTACTCGTTACTGATTGTACTCGTTGTTTGTCTTTTTTTCCTCAAATTTGCTCAAGAAAAAAGGCAAAAAGAAACCTTCAGATGGTTTTTTGTCACCTGTTTACCCCTTCCGATTGTCCCCAGCCCTGCATTTTTTTTCCTATTATTTTATAATGCTTGATGTTGTTGCGTTGTTCATACTCGTTGCGAGTCTTGTGAAGCCTCAATCTTTCTACCTCTATCTCTCTCTTCATTTTCTCTAATTCTCCAAAGACAAAAAGGTAGGCGATATAGCCGCTGCCAAAAAGCAGGAGGACGCAGAGGAAAGCAGTGCCAGTGAGTATGAGGAGATAATCGAAGAAGTCACCGACTACAGCGACGACGAAGAAGAAGAGAAACAAAAGGACGAAAAGGAAAAAGAAAAGCAGCAGCCACCAAAAACCACTGAATCAAAGACAAACACCACTCACAGCCAATCAACACAAAAAGTTGAACAAAAATTGGCCAAAGTTGAGCTGGAAAGCAAACAAGTTGTCGACGGTACCCAAGTGGAGGTCAAGCAGGGTGAGTCCCTGCCAGCAGCAACAGCAACTACAGCAGCAGATGCAGGTGCAGAATCAGCAGCAACAGCAGCAGCAGCAGCAACAACAACAGCAACAACAACAGAAGAATCAGTTGTAGCTAGCAGTAGTAGTCTTAGCAGTAGGAATATTAGTAGTCAGGTTAGCCAAAAACTTAGGACCAGGGACAAAGCGAAATCAGACACAATGCCAGCTAGGGGATCATCAGCGGCTACAGGTCCACAAGTGAACAGACTGAGTGTGCCTCAAAAGGAGGATTCGGGTACGGAGAGTGGTGAGGATTTGCGTCTACTGGCCGCCGGTTTACGTGATACTCTCCAACAGCGCAGCAACGGCGATTCTAGTGAAGCAAATCGCTCTCTTGTCGAGGAGGTCACCGATGCCCTTAGTCGATTAGAGAGTTCATTAAAGCAGGGAAGCAACAAAGAATTGGCTGTCGATGGTGGACAACGTCAAGCTTTATTGGCCCTTGTGGCACGTCTGCAAACAGGGCTCAATGCTCCAGAGAAATTACCCAGCGATATTGAAACAATTTTACCTACCAATCAAAATGATGATGAGTCTCCAAGTGAGTTTAATGGTCCCGACGGTCAATCCGGTAATCGACAGCAGCGCTTTGCTAAACGTCGTCAGCGCAATAGTCGATACACTGTGGGCGTGAGTCGTGAGGAATTGGCTGATGCTCGACGCTACATGGAGGATATGTTGATGCTAGACAATAAGAAAAGTTTTGTGCCGCTTGAAAAGAATGCCAGTTCGAGTGCAATACAGCCCGGTGTACAACTGTACAGACCTAATCAGTTTGTACCCAATCAGCACAACCCATCTGGATCTCACCTTAAGCCTACCACTAATAATAACAACAATAGAAGGCCCCTTTCTGGTGACTATGCCGTTAGTTTTGCTAACTATAATAGCGATCAAGGGAATCAAAATCAAGTAGAAGAGTCAACAAATGGTAGAGATGGATCTAATCGATTCAATGGGGCCAGAAAACAATTAATGAAGAGAGCGAATACCATTGACATACCAAAAGCTAAGGCCAAGTATAATGCGGATTGTGATACGGATTCGGAAGCTGAATTGGATGGAAATGGTCCACATCTAGGCCTCAAGCGGACAGTTCAAGTCAGTGTGAAGCGCCGTGTACAGAATGCAGTGCCACCCTTCGAACCGAAGACGGAAAACGATCATAAGTTTTTGGCCTTTATAAACAAACAGAGCCATCAGACGGGTCTAGGATGGGGTGGTGGTTCATCTAGAAGTGTGTCTAATTGGACGCATAAGTTTGGTAATATTAAACATACATTCGAAACGGGAGCGGCGGCACAGGCCACAAAGGGTAAGCCTCCACAGGCGCCAAGTCATGTTCCTGGATGGGCTAAGCAAGAATTAAATCAACAGCAACGAGAGCAATCGCAACGAGAACAAATGCAGCGAGAAAAATTGCAAAGGGAACACGCACAGCGAAAGCAATTGCAACGAGAGCATTATCAAAAGGAACAATTGCAACGTGAACAATTGCAACGTGACCAGTTACATCGGGAACAGCTACATCGGGAACAATTACAACGCGAACAACTACAACGAGAACAATTGCATCGGGAACAACTGCAGCGGGAACAATTACAGCGAGAGCAACAGCAGCGAGAGCAACATCAGCGAGATCAACACCAGCAAGAGCAAGCTGCTGCCGCCCAGGCTCAAGCTCAGGCTCTAGCTGAACGGCAACGTCGGCAAGAGCTCGAACGTCAACTACGACTCGAGCAGGAGGCCAGATATGAACGAGAACAACGAGCGCGTCTTGAGCGGGAATATTATGAAAAACAACTTGAGATGCAGCAACTGGAGCGTCAACAGCAACTAGAACGCCAGCGTAAACACCAAGAGCAAATGGAACTTCAGCGTCGCCAAGAGATGGAAATGCGGCTACAGCAACAAAAAGCACCTCTTAATCATTTTATACATGCTCCTCAATCTGTTTTTCGTCCCATTGAGCATGATCAGGTACCTGCGCCCAGTATATTTAAGCCTATAGCACAAAAACATGGCAGTCAACCAGCAACTTGGCAACCACCGTCTACCCAATCAAAACTAGGAAAGCATCTGCAAGCCCCAAGACTGCCCCAGGCCTCATACAATAGTAACACACCGTCCCCATCTTCAACAGCAACTTCGCCTATCGGTTTACCTTGGGTGGCAAAACCTAAGGTGGATAACAGTGACTTTAAAAGGAAAGCTCATCACTTTGAGGAGCGCTCACTTAGGGACAATCTTGAACAACAACAACAACAGCAAAATGTTCATGCGTCCAATGCGTATCTCCAACGTCACAACTCACTACGTTCAAAGTCACCACCTCCCGTTTATACCGAATTCAAGAAGCGTCCATCGCTACCCAACGCCATGGATCCTGCTAATGCCAATATGGGTGTGTCTTATCAATCTGCACCGCCGCCACCACCACCTACCAATATCTCATTTACTTATGCTGATTTTCCTCCCGTGCGTAGAAATCAAAGCCATTTAAATAATTATCGAAGTCAGCCTTGTTTGCCCAGTGCTGTAGATCAGGCGGATCCACTTACCAACCCCTTAGCAGCACCTTTGGTGTTAACCACTTCGAATCCAACATACTTACCACCGAGCTCGGCGCGTCACACATTTGATGTGTATCCTAATAACATTGTCGATGTGGATAGTTCGCCGACAAGTCCCACTAGTTTCCTCACCGTCCCTGCCATGACGGATAACACAGATGATGATCTGGATATGGATTCAGATAATAATATGCTCGAATATAGAGTAGAATCCAAGGTTATGCGAAAGCCAAGAAGTCAAACGGCTGTTACAGTGGCTGGTCGACGAACAGCTCATATGAGTGACGATGAGGTCTTTGGAAGGAATTCTCGGGCAGCTAAATCGCTGCTCTATACCATGAAAAATCTTGGTGGAAATGGAAATAATGGTAATGGTAATGGTAATAGTCACGGTCATGTCAATTTAGAAAGCGAACGACCGCCGGTATTAAATAGGAATCGAGAGGCAAAACCTCAATCGCTGACAGCACCAAATTCGCCAAAGCCAGGCGGTTGCCTTTCGCCGGATGGACGTCTATACCAAGCGCCACTTGTGGAACCGCTGTTTCCCAAACTGAGCAATTATGAGGCCAATCGACAACCGCAATATTCTTCAATTCCTTCGATACCTGTCAGCATCAACTATCAGGCGAATCCAACTTACACTCCACCAACGCCCATACAGTCGCATCCTCGTCCAGCCACTGATAATGGGTATCTGGGAGAAACACATACCTCATATGTGGTTACCTATCCGATGGATGATTCCGCAGACGAACAAGAATCGTCTATGAGTCAACGTCTACGACGCACATCGGAGCGTTCGAATGCCAGTTCCTCATTATCCCTGCCATCTGCAAGCACTAGCTGGACAGCAAATCCGGTGCATAAACAAGTACCTGTAGCCACACCACCTCTTGTGGATCGCAGTAATAAGCCACAATTGGCACCAAAACCTGAAACCCAAGCACAGGTGCCACCAGCACGTCCAAGATTAAGTATCCGCAGTCATACCATTGGGGAAACCAGTTTAACGCGCCCACAAGCGCCTATGTTACGGCAATCGGCTGTTGTAGATCCAGCGCCTGTGCCCCTTAAGAATCGGGTTATGTCCCAGCAATCTTTGATTGTGACCCAACAACAACAACAACAGCAACAAAGAAAAGAGCAGCAACTAAACGAGTTGCGTCGTAAAAGTTTGGGCAATGTTCTTGAGCATCGCGGTGTGACTTACTATGAACATCAGCAGCAACAACACCAAGAGTATAAGTCCTCTGCTCCAGCAGATACCCCAGATATAGTAAAGTCGTCACTTCCTAAGGAAAATGCACCGTTATTAAAGAAATTTGGACCACCACAGCGACATCATTATGTGCCAAATGCCTATCAGAGCCCTCAGTTGAAAACCAGCAACCAAGTGACTACAACATCATCCACATCAACAACGAGCACAGTTCAGCGAGAGGTAATCCATCAGACGAAGCCCACCATAGTGGAAATCCCCGCCACACCGCAACCGTCAGTTGATCTGCCACCTGAAGAGCAAATTCCACGCAATATAGTCTTTAATAATGTTAGTGCGTTTAGCTCAATGAGTAGACGCACCCAAGAGGAGGATCACCAGCAACAGCAGCAGCATGGAAATGGAGCAGGATCACGCATAAATCGCCTTAGCAAATGTGATTCGTGGACTCAAATTTGCCAGCAACAACAAAGCAGTCCAGCTCAACCGAAATACAATCAAGCCACATCTGCGGGTGAACTAAGACGTTCTAAATCTGGACACTCGCTTGCTGTCCCCAAACTCTATGAGGCTGGCATTGATAAATCCCAAATAGGCGAAAAACAACGAACAGTGGCAGCATATTTTTCGGGTCAAAAGTCACCTACGGGTGTTGGGCAGTTGGATGAACTTCGAACCCTAACGACTAGCTCAACCACAACTTCAAGTTCACGAAAATCAGCAATTAATCGTACTAAGACCAGCGAAAAGTTATCAACAGCACGCAAATCTCTCAGTTCATTAACCAGCACCTCTAACGGTAATGTCTCTACAGCGGGACGAGGTGGTGTGGCTATATCATCAGGTGGTATTGGTGGTGGCCTTAGCCGCAGTGCCACAATGCCACACATAGCAAACGTCAATCTGCTCGACGAGAGTAATGTGGAAGATGCCTTTGAACAGCTCATGATGGGCGCTTAGAAAGCAGAGTAGCATCGCTCTTTCGCTCACTCACTCACTCAATCACTCACCCACCTACCCACTCAGACTCAGGCATTCCAGTTTCCGGAGACGCAACTGGATACACTGCACACCCACATATCGAACGAACTGTAACTGTACTGAACATACTCTATACGGTTTTGTTGTGCGTTTTTCTTTTCCTTCTTCCTTTGTTTTCCGTTTTTTTTTTTTTTTGGTTTTTCTTTTTTTTTTTTTTTTGGTATTTATTGTTGTTTAGGATTAGCAATAAAACAAATTTGTTTGAGTTACAATTGTTACACCTATCCTAAGTTACGAGACCAGCAAAACCAAGCGGAACGTAAAGTTTCCATATTTGTTTTTGCCTTACATTAGGCCGAGTCGGGAGGGGCCACATGTGGTTTTGCATTCACACACACGCATAAACCCACAAGCACATACAAACACACACACACACACACACACACAAGCATACAGCCACACATTCATAGAGTACACTGTAAAAAAAAAATTAGAGAAAGCTAAGTTTGCTGCAGGACAACGTCGCCGCAACAACATCAACAGCTGAAATTTGTGAGTTTAATTGAAATTAAAAGCAAAAAATAAAGCAAACAACAACAATCCGATGAAAATGTACAAAGTTGCCAATTTTCAAGCCGTTTCATGTATGAGCATTTATTCTTTCTTTTCTTTTTTTTTTTTTTTTTTTGCGCCCAGCCTAACTGCATAATTCCATGTACATACATACATGCATACACATACATATTTGATTTTGTTGCCTGTTGTTTCTTTTCCCTCAAACGCCCCCTTTATACACCATCACATTAGAGATGGGCGCCTGAAATTGATAATGAAGTCGTGATTTACAAAAGGACTAGGAAAAAAATTATCCATGACATTATTTGGATAACCTTGTATAGAATTATTTTGTTTTAAAAATTATCAAAAATTAAACTATGTCCGATCTGTAAACTTATTTTATATTCAAATAATTTGCCATTTAAAGTTTCTGGAAAAGGCAAACATTTTATTAACAGTGTTTAATTTAAATAATACTTTTCAAAGTTAGTTATTGATCATTAATTTTATAGTTTCTATTCAAAAAAGAATATTTCGACTATATGTCAGAGAAACCAGTGTTATGGATTGCTTTAATACAATGTACATATAAACCTATATTATAAACCTTCGTAAACGTTATAAATTAGAATATCTAAGTGATATGCTTGTCGAGCGAGCACTACCAAGGATATATTTTTGCCTCCACACGTATACGCCTTAAGAGAAAATTGCAGCAACTGATCACGCACCCATCTCTAATGTTTATCAATTTATAAATACATATTCCAAAGCTTTACGTTTCCGTTGCGTTCTATCGCTCGATGGTTGGTTGCTTGGTTGGTCCAACACAAGACAAACATTCCACACACACTTTTCAGAACAACAAACAAAAAACCCCATGTCGTCCCTCCTGAACACCGTTTTTTTTTACATTTCGCTGGACTCCTTTTTTTGTATGTACATACATTGTGACCTCTACCCAAAAAAAAAAAAAAAAAAACATAAAAAAAAACGACACAAAGAACATAAAAAATACGAGATAAGGCGACGATAGAATTTTTGAATTTTTCTTTTTGGAGAGGACAGGCAGTTGCTCAGCTGGCTGATCTGCTCTTGTCGCTAAGCATGATGTTCGTTTCCCCCATTGTCTTTCTTCTTTTCTGTTTTTGTGTAAATAAATTTATTGTGCATGTTTCTTTGGTTTATTTATTTTTTTTTTTTTTTTCTGTTGTATTGAAAAGCCAGCAGAAAGGCAAATACCAGGCACCAACCACCGACACCGACGATAAGCCACACCATCAAATAATCACCGGCAAATTGTTTAGTGTGTTTTTGAATTTCAGTGTTGCCCCAGTTTAAGCGCCAAAGTTGCAATTAATAATATAATCGTAATTAATATACATATATTTACATATACTTGTATATTTATTTATACATATGTGTATGTATATATTTGAATTTTGTTTAGTAGCGCTTAATATTTGGATGATTTTGTAGTGCCTGCCAAAAGTCAAGATAAATAGTACAAATAACCCAATTATATATATATTTTGATTATCTTCTGTGCATGCCAATTTGACTAATTATCTGTAATGTTTGCTTTTTTCTCTTTTTTTTTATTTTTGAAAAAAAAAAAAATCAAAAAACAAAACAAATCGATCCTAAAACCATCTACTTCATACAGCACAACACAAGCAACAACAAAGCTCAACGACCAGCGAACGCACTGCTACCAAGTCAAAGGATGGCGGAGCCACTGTTACCACCACAACCACAAAAGGTTAAAGATTTTATTATTTTTTTTAAATAATTAAATGTAACATATAATACTATATATATATTGATGTATATGTACATATATGTATGTACCTACCTACTTATCTATGTGTAAATATATTAAAAATTACAGTTACCACACGCACTGTGACTGGTAGTGGCGCTGCGACCTCCAAAAATATTTCACCTTTGGCCAAATTCAAGCAGCTCGATAAACAGGCCGCTGCTCAGCAGGCACAAAAGTAAGTTGCTTCTTCTATATCCAATCTTACATACATACATACTATGAGTTAGATACATACACACACATACAAACACACATACATAATGTAAAAGGAAACACACGAACACGTACTTACCACAAACACTCATATAGTATATACAAACATACATACATACATACATACATAAATTTGTAAAAATGAAACAAATTACGTAAATAGTTACTAAAGAGGAAAGCAAACAATATTACATTAAGATATTACCCATTTGGTACAGGAGCATTTAAATATATACATATACATATTAGATGCATTTAAAGGCTGTACAGTTATTAATTGTATTTCTATTTTCCTGTATTCACTGTTTATTTGAACGGAAGAGTTATTAATTTTAAACAAAAAAAAACATAAAATGACATGAGAACATAAAACTCTTTTTTAAAAAAAAATGTTGCCTACTTTTTTGGGCAATTTCAAGTTTGCTTTCCTTTGATAAAAAATTGGATAAAGAAATTAAACACCAGCACAATTGTACCCAAAATCATTTGCCTAATTATACCAAAACCCATACATACACAAACACAAACCACTATCTTTGAATTTCACCCCATGGTAACCATTTTTCTCATGATCTGGTTTTGGGCTCTAAACAAAATGTTAAAAACAAAAAACTCCACTGAAATGCGGCAATTTGTTAAAAAGACAGCGTGGTATTTAAATTCTCCACTATTCACTTGTAAACCTTGTATATACATATGTATGTTAGAACCATGCTTTCTCCAACAAGTCTCTGTCTGTCTCTCTTTCTATCTATTTTCCTTTATCTCTCGGTTCTTCGCTCACTGTCCTTGTTTCTCTTTTTATATGTACGTACACATATATATGTACATACTTTTATGGTCACGTTTCTACTGCAATATTACAGATAAATAAATCAAAATTTAAATTTCGACTGATTTGTCAGGAATTAAGTTTGTTACTTTATGACTTTTTATGTTGTTTCTTGCTAACACAAAACATACACACGCACACATTTACACACTGGAACTTATACATACAAAATCAAACAAAAATAAAAAACGAAATGAATTTTTGTGTGAGTTTTTTCGCTAAAATGTCTGCCCCCTCCTTACCTTTTTGTTTTTCGGAACCTTTGAATCATTCTCGCTCAGATCATCTCCAACAACAAGCACACCCACGACCTCAGGCGGTTCAGCACAACCGTTATTCAAATTTACCGATCCGGCATTAAATGCGCGCGCCGCCACTGTCAAGGATCAACTTCTGCAGTGGTGTCAGCACAAAACGCAGGAATATGAGGTATTCCCCCCGAATTCCCCACAAAACCCAATTTAAGGGCAAACAGCCCAAAGCAAAACAAAATAAATAAATGAAACTGCATTAGAAAAACAGCAACAAATCGCAAAAGCCACAACTATAGACCGTTATTTTCTTTTTTTTTTTTTTAATTTTGTTATTGCCGCTCGTTTCGATTAACTAAACTAAATCTAAAATAAAAAATTAAAAAAATAAAAATAAAAAACAAACTAAGACTAAAAAAAGAACAAACAAACAATTAAGGCGCCTAACTCTTGGTTAAGCTTTGAAAGGCTTTTATCTAAACACACCCCACACACATATACACACACACACACACACACCCACACAAAATTGCATACATACAAATACAAAACACACAAAACCATAAACATGTACCACTGCACGCCATTAGCGAAGCTTAGCTTGTTGTACCGTTATTGCGAAAATTTTCCGCTGCTACTTTGAGCCCGTTTATTGTTTCAACCGTTGTTGCTTTTTCTATTATATACACGAATACATATACGTACATATATAACTATGTATTCGTATTTTATTGGGGCTGGAAGAAAATGTAATGCTTTTTTCTCTTTGCTTTCTGCCAGACGCCATTAAATAAAAACCCAAAAAAAAAAAAAAAAAAAAAATTAAAAAACTTGATAAAAATGACTTAATTTCGAATTTAATATATGCATACTTACATACCTACCTACAAATATTTATTTACCATATTCTTAACATACATATTCTTATCCCCTCCCCCTGTACCACCAACAGAACGTCCAAATAACCAACTTTAGCTCGAGCTGGTCAGACGGCTTGGCCTTCTGTGCGCTAATACATCATTTCTTGCCAGATGAATTTGATTATAATAAACTAACCAAACAAACCCGACGACACAATTTTGAGCTGGCCTTTAGCGTAGCTGAGTAAGTACAATCATTACGGATTGAATCATTATAATGATATCAAACTGTTGCATTATAAATTCCAAGTTCCTGATATTTAAATGAAATATTACATTATTGAATTTATAGTGAAAATTATAAATGTTACATAAGTCTTTGAGTTTCGAATTTTTATTATATTATGTATTTTGTTTATTTTTAAACAGCGAAAAAGCAGGCATTGCCCCTTTGCTGGATGTCGAGGATATGGTGGTGATGAGTCGTCCCGATTGGAAATGTGTATTTGTCTATGTCCAGAGTATATATCGTCGTTTTCGGAATTGTCAGTAAGATATCCATCACTCTCCCCTTTGCCACCCAGCAAACTCAAAGAATCAAGCCGCTCTGCACAAATCGGCAAGCAACAGTTTTAGCATTTTGTGTTTAACCTCAAGAAACACGCAACCTAACTATATATTTATATTCTACGTATCTACATACATATACATATAAACGTTTAAACATACATACATACATACATATATATACACACACATAAATCTACGTAACTATAACCCAACAAAATGGCAGCTGGCTCGTCGTCGAATTGAACAACAAAAACAATTTGTTTATTTTATTTCTATTTTTTTTTTTTGTGTTTTCATTATTTTCTGTATTTGATTTTATTTTACTTCTTACTACTATTATTTGTTAAAAAAAAGAAGAAAAAGAAGAAAAACTATTCAATAATTGTTGATTTATATATATATTTTTTTTTGTACTAATAAATTATTGTAACAAAACTTTTACTAAAAATCAAAAAGCAAAAAAAAAAAAATTTAAATAAAAATGCGATATCAAGTGAAAATAAAAACTAATAATGTTCAAGTAAGCCTTTCATTATATGTGTATCGTGTAATCGGAAGAGACTTCTGTTCCAATATCTACAATAAGCAAAATCAGTGAATGTCTAGTGTTTCAGCATTTATGTAAAAAATGTCTAAGCAAAATTCTGTGTAATAACTTCGTATGTCAAAATCAAGTACAGAACGGCGACTACCTCCATTCACAAGGGTCGGACCAGTTGTAGAGCAGAAAGCATTCCCACTTGCCTAAAGCATTTTAACATCCACTGTCGCCTTGTTCACCTCTATCATGCCCCAACAACAGTCACAACCGCATGTCCTGTCTGGAGCTACAGCTATTAGACTATTCAATAGCGTGGTAGCTAACAGTCTTACTCCATCACCGGCACCACCATTACCATCAGAGCCGGCATCAGCACAGGTATCAAATCCTACCGGTGGAGTTGATAGCCAAAATATTACTGCAGTAATCCCACCATTGGCTTTTATATTGCCGGCAAGGTCATCGGGTCAGTCTTTGCAGGAGAGTATTCATTCGGCCAATGAGTGGGGGAACTCGTGTCGTATCTGTCGCTGGAACCGCAGCGACATGGAAATAATCAGTTGTCCATGCAAGTGCAAGGGGAGTGTGGTAAGTCCACATAAGGCACAAGTGATGTTGGTAAAGAAACGGCATCAAATTATAATAGGTATTACATAGAAACTTTCAAGCTTTTTAAGATGTTTTCTTTTTGGCCCAGTTATAGTAAAATCTAGAACTTTGTGTAGAAAAGTGTCTACTACAAACAATTCCCAATTCACTCCTATCTATACATTACTTAGGGCTTTGTACATCTTAAATGCCTGAAACGCTGGATTATGCATCGTCGCGATAATCACTGCGAAATTTGCAATGCCTCATTTGAAATACCTGAGGATCATGGAAGTCTGAAGCAAATGATGCGCACCTTCTGTTGCAGTCGTTGTTGTGGCCTAATTGTCAAACATTTGCTATTTAGCGCCTCATTGATGCCGTTGGCCCACATCATTTTGCAGCAGGTACGCGTTTCTACACAGCGATTGCGGCCGCTCAATATGCTGATCACTGCTTATCTGCGCTTCTTTAATTGTGTACAGGTGCTGCAATGCATGGATAATCTAAACCAGGGCAGTACCGAACAGCTAACCGTGCAGGAGGTATTTGTGGCATCGTGCGCTTTACTAACATCAAGTGCATTATTTTTTCACTTCTTTGAATTTGTGACAACACGCTGTTTGCTGATTCGCAATATATTGAGGCACTGGTGGATGTTTGGCAGTACCAGCGATTTTGCATTGGTCGATATTGATGACGATTCCGTCGATTTATTTTAGGACAAAACCACCGAGATGCGCCAATAAATAAAGTGTCAAGCTTGAGAGTGCCTTGATTCTTACAAAATTAATAGAATAGCATAAATATATATCTGATTAACGACCATTTCAATTGTAGTTTGATTTCAAATATAACACAAATGGCAATACTCTCTTATGTAATTTCGTGTTAATAACCAATGATTTTTAATAATTACTTTATTAGTTATATTTTCCGTTAGCACAAAAATTAAAAGCGATGACTCAAACCATAATGAAAGAGGTGAAAATTTAAAAAAAAATTTGTATTCGATATTCATTTCTATATAGGTTTGCGTCTGGGATGTTCACGTCATTTTGTATTAAATAACGGGAAGTTAGCGGTGGTGAAATTTTTTGTTGGGAAGTGCGGATGTCGGACGATAAACTATGTCAGATAGCCACCAAATGGACAAAAAGGTTTTTCCTAAAACTTTCCGAGTTTTCACAACTCGTTATCGAGAAGTATTAAAGTCTGCACCTTAATTCCGATAAGACTTCTGTACTGTATGCACTTAACTACGTATATAACACTAAGTGCAACATTCAAATGTAAAAAAATTTAGCGCGCTATATGCAGTGCCACCTAATATGCTTGCTGGGTTGAGATTTCGTAATTGGCCACAAAAAGGTTTACTGGATTATGTTTTCTTTTTTTTCAGTGTTGTTTTTGTTTTCAAGTTGTGAGGTTATACGTTAAATTAAATGTGTGTCATATTAAGTTAGTTCCCAATTTCCCGTGTTCTTTAGTTAGAACAAAAGCGGAATGGATTGAAACGAAACAAAAGGGAAAAGTGGAAATGGATGGAAAAACTACGATTCATTCTAAGCCAACAAAAAAGGAAACTTGTGCGTGCATTTGTGTGTGTGAGTGACGACATTGACCCGCCACCGCCTAGCCTGGGCCGAAGTTGCCCTGCCGCCCGCCCCCGCAAGTAAAATGTGCCATGTTATAGTTGCTTTTAATTGGGCAAAAGGGGGTTAGTGGTGTTTAAAACTAAATAGGGAATTGACTATAAAATAGGAAAAAAAAATCAAATATGTTTAATCGACCTGTAGCCGCTGGCGGAGGAGCGGGAAAGTGGACTGCCTTGGGAACCGCTCCCGGTCCCACTGCTTCAAGCTCTGCAGCAGGGACATCTGGCCCCTCCCCTCCACCACTATCGCCTGATCTCTATCTGCGTCCCTTGCCCTATTTGGATGCAAAATGGTTGCGTGCCGATCTCATTGCCTCTTTGCGCAACTCAATCGACTCGGCGGTATTGTGGAATCATCTCATTCAGGACTGTGAGCTGGTCTCGTCCTCTGCAGCTCCATTAATAAATGCCCGTGGCCAATTGTCCTATCTGGGTGACGATGGCAAGCATTATTGCGGTGCCCAGCAATTGAAGTGTTCCTGCTGCCAGCCCGATTACTGTGGCCCACTCTCCGCCTGCAATTGTGATGGATGTCGTCCATTGGACTCGGATACCGCCATCAAAAAGCTAACATCACAGGCAGCTCAACAAGCAGCTGCGCATCAAAGTCATGCCACTGATTTAATATTGAATAATTGGCTTTGGAGCCAACCCCCAACGCAACACTCCAAGCAGGATTGCCAGAGATCCTTAATAGCTGAACTGCAAGATTTGTCATTGCGAGCTGCTGGCAATTGTTTATCTGCCCAGCATTTGCGTCAACAGCTCTTTATCTATGAGCGTTACTTTGTGTCTTTAAAAAGAGCCAAGGAGCTCGCTTTGGCAACCATCCAAAGAAATCCTGGCCAGGCCCAGCAACCGCAGCCAGAGCAGGCCAAACCATTATTGGAACGTTCAGATGCAATGGCCGCGGAACCAGCTGCTCTTGGTCTTGCCCGTGTGGGTACACGAGCTGCTCTCAACTTTAGTTTTGCCTTTTTACGACGAGCCTGGCGTTCCGGCGAAGATATGGAAATGTGTAGCGAGCTATTAAGTGAAGCTTTAGAATCCTTGCAAGAGTTACCCGAAGGCACACTATTTGACGCAGCGGATGTCTCACCTCTATGGCTTGAGGTAATGGAGCGTTCAATCAAATTCCTACGTCTTGTCGCTCTTGGAGATCCAATGGGTGGCAGATGTATGGCTCCTCTAAATGATAGGCATACGGCTTTGTGCCTTCTACTGGAGCTTGGTGTCCAAAAAGGCACCCTGGCTGCCACCTTGGAGTGTGTGGTTCTACTTCTGCTATTGTGGGATAAGGATAAGACTGGCAATGATAATCGGGATATGCCTAAAAAGACGGGTGCACCACTGCTAAGTATTTTGCAGCGTTATCAAAAGATTTCCGGTGGCTCAGCGGTGACATTTAATAATGGAGTGGACTCGTCCACTTCAGCCGCGTCCTCTTGCATGGGTATGATGAGTGCCACCGAGACATTTTTACGATTCCTCATGCTACCCAAAAGTAGTTCAGCCATTGTGGATTTGCGTCGTGCCGCTGTAGTCATAATTTCCCATTTGGATCGACTCGTTCAACCATTGATGCCCAGAAGTTTACTAAGAAGGAGCTTTAATACAGCTGCCACTGTTGTTGCCTCTCCACAGCAGCGTGTCTATGCTTTGGGTTGGCCCACATTGTCCAAGGAGCAGCCTGGTTTTGGTGCCGAACCATCAACCGTCACACCAAGTTGGTCAAGTCAAGATCCATTGGCTGCATCATTGCCATTGTTAAATTGCCGATTTCAAGTAAAGAAAATTGCCTGCAATGAGAGTTTGCTTTTGTTACTTAGCCAAGATGGAAAACTCTATAACTGGCGACTAGGTAAACCGGAATTGGAACCACAACTAATTGAGGAAAGTGCCCAAGAGACCATTGTGAGCATAGCAGGACATTGCGAGGGACGACATTTTCTGGCCATTGACAGCAATCGTAAGTGATGCATATAAATATACATATTAAGACCATCAATAAATCAATATTAAATTTTGACTTGTCATCCTTTTAGGTAATGCCTATTCGTGGGGAGCTGGTGAGGATCATCGGCTGGGTCATGGCGATACTCATGCCCGAGCGATTCCCACTAAAATTACCGCTCTGGATCGTTGTGTCAAGGCTGTCTTTTGCGGTTGTTCCTATAGTGCAGCCATCACATGGAGTGGAAATCTATATACCTGGGGTCGTGGCACATATGGACGTTTGGGTCATGGCAATTCGGATGATCAGTGTGTACCAACTATTGTGATGGCTCTGGCCGAGCATGAGATTATCGATGTGGCTCTCGGCAGTGGAGATGCACATTCATTGTGCCTAACATCGGAGGGTCTTGTCTATGCCTGGGGTGATGGTGACTATGGCAAATTGGGAAACGGCAATTGCAATAGCAGTCTCCAACCCATATTAGTAGAAACTTTGCCACGCGTTCAACGAATATTTGCCGGAGCCCAATCCTCCATGGCATTAACCACAGAGGGTCACTTATATAGCTGGGGTAAAGCTAGTTGTTTGGGTCACCAGCAGGTGGAGCGGAGTGTTCAGGGTTGTAGTATACCCAGATTAGTTAGCAGTCTCCAAGTAAGTTGCTTAATTCGCAATTTATATGTCTTTTCTGTCTATATCTACATATATGTCTTTTTCTCTTTCGTTTTCCAGCATAAACGGTTAGTGGATGTTGCTGTGGGCGTGGCTCATTGCCTGGCCTTAACTAGCTGTGGGGAAGTATTTGGTTGGGGGCGGAATGATATGCAACAAATATGCCCCTCTTCAGTTTCGAGTGAACCGCTGCTTCGTTTGCCCATTCTGGTTAATCTGCCAACCTTGCCAGCAAGTGGAATTGCCTGCACTGCCTCACAGAGTTTGATCTGGACCCAGAGCTCTCAGCAAGGACTGCCAATGCGATCTCCATTTGTAATTGATTTGGGTGAACCCACTTTTCGATTGCTTGATCAATTGTTGAGCATGTGCAGCAGCCAGGATAATCGTCAGACACCGAATCAGGAGTCTGAATGCATTGCCGTTGCCTGTTTAAATCTTTTGCGTCTCCAGCTCTTGGCATTGATTGGAAATGGTGTGGATCCGCGACAAGTTGGTCTGGCCAGTGGTGGCAGGTTACTGAGTAGTCTCAAAACACGAATTCTCACCCTGGCAGGAGGCAGTCAAGTGCTACGCACGATTCAAGTGGCCGCCCAACAGGCTTTGCAGGTAAACACACACTGCTTATCCCCGAGAGAAATGTAATCTATTGTTTTTTTTTTTATAGGATGGCTGGAGTGTCTTGTTGCCCACTGCTGCTGAACGTGCTCAGACATTGACTTCGTTGCTACCATCAGAACCGGGACAAGCATCTTCGGCAGGACATCGTTTCATGACCGATCTGTTAGTCAGTTCGTTAATGGCCGAAGGCGGCTTAGAGTCAGCTCTGCAACATGCAATTCGTTTAGAGAGTAGCTCCTGTTCAGCCGATTGCGGTGATGGTATCCATTTGCCTTTGCTTCAACTTATCACACGTCTCTTGGGAAATAATGCAGCTTTGACCCAAACGCGTCTTTCGCCATCATTGGGTAAAGAGAAGCAGGAAGAACAGGATCCGAGCCATTGCCATTTGGAGCCCAGTCGAAGTCCCAGCCTTAGCCTCTTACATCGTTTTCAGCGTCTACTTCTTGCTTATATCCATCAAGCCGATGCTGAAGAGGAAACCACTGGAGCAGAAGCTCTTCTTATTCAATACTTACATAGTCTTATTCCTGCCTGCGTCTCCACTCTGCAGCAGGCCCATGAACTTGCCGTACAATATCGAGATCATGCTGGAGATCATCCAGTTGGCCACTTGAGCCGTATACTTCAGTCTGATATTTCGGATGCCTTGCTGCATGAGCTGCTTGTGGGTCTGGTATTGCTTAAACGGGATCGGCCCCAATGCTTGGCCAGTCTCCATTGGGCTAGATTATTTTTACCCCTATTGCGAGTACTCGACAGACTCAATCGAGCCTTTGGTGAGGGAGAGCTACGTGATGGCGATGATATGGGCTGGCCAGGTATTATATGTCGTGGTGGTCCAAAAAGCGGAACTCCACCAGCTGATCCTGAGACCCATTATGTTCGCAAAACAGACTTAGAGAATCTCATACTAGATGGAAATCATTGCATTATATTAGCAGGCTATGTTTGTGATCTAACCAATTACAAGTAAGGGAGGAAGTCCTTATTAGAATTTGAAATCCCATCTAAATCATTTTTTGTTTTCCTCTTCTCAATAGCATGGAACTTGCATCGGAAAGCCTAAGAATTATTTTAGAAACCGGATTAAGTAAAGATTTGACAACAGAATTAAGCAATCCATTACATAGATGTTCTTTGGAGTACATTCTCCAGCATCACAAGTTGGGCAAATATCTAGTGCAGGCCATAAACGATGAAAAGGTGAGATAGCATCCTTATTGGTACCTTCCCATTCTAGGATACATCAAATTAATCTCTTTTCTTTTTTCTATTTTTTTTTTTTTTGATTGTTTGTACCAAGCCCACATCCCCTGGACCCAGCCGACTTACACATTTCAGTTCGGAGTGCGCCTTATCCCAATTACTTGGTTTGGTGGCCAATCTTATGTGTAGCGGCCCTTCGCTACAGCCTGCAGAGCTTCAGTGTCACCAACTGGACAAATCAGCTCTTCTCAGTGGTGGCCTTTTACTATTGCAGCCAACTAATCCATTTGATGAAGAGAAGGGCGAGGCTCGCAGCAGTCATAGTTGTCATAGTACGGCTGGTAACACACCCACAGAATTGCCACCACCACTTATTCCTCTACAGCAACAGCTTGGCACTGGGAGATCACAGTTACAACAAAGAATTGATGGCTTTATAAGTGGTTTGGCGGAGGCTAGATTATCAGAGCCACCTGTAGCTGCCTGGCTAAGCTTAACCGAATCCTATTGTAAGGCACATAATCTTATGTGGCATCAGGAATTTGCTACAGAACATCCCGTCCAGGAGTTAGAGCGTCTTCTCAGTGCTGTACTTATACGTCATCAATGTTTGGGTGGTCTTGTCTTAAATGCTTTGGAACGAACTGAAACGGGTGAGATGTTACCACCGCCCAAGCAACTGGGTGAGATCATTGGACTTGTACATCAAACCAAATGGTCTGTAGTGAGAACACGACAACAACTAAATCGCAGCTACAAGGAAGTCTGTGCCCCCATTTTGGAACGATTGCGATTTTTACTCTACGAAGTTCGTCCTGCAATAAGTCCACAGCAGCGGGGATTACGTCGCCTGCCCATTTTACAGAGAATGCCACGTTTCCGATTGCTAGTGAGACGTCTATTGCAGGAACTTCGCTTAGCTCGAAAACCTGCCAAGCCCGAGGATCTATTAAATGCCACCATCCAGCAACAGCAAGAACAGGAAAAGAAACCGCAATCGGATCCCAGCAAACAGGAAGAAGCTGAAGAGGAGGAGGAGACGTTATTGCGTCGTTTAAATGAACGTCAAGTTTATGGTGAGGGCGAATTGGATGCTACCCTAATGCAGGACATTGTGGATTTCGCTCTGCAGGATAACTGTGATGTGGAGACAGCTCGTCGCGCCATGTATTGCCAGATGCAACGATTTCAATTACGTTTGGCCGGTTTACAGTTGGTGCAGCAGCTCCTCGAACTCCATGGCCTATTGGATGCGGCACAATATAGCCTACTCAATGGCTTTTTGGGTCTCCATTTAAAATCATCAACGGGATCCGCTTCCGGATCGGGTGGTTTCCTACATGTGTTGGAGCAATTGAATATGGTAAGTGCATACCAAAAAGCTCGTCTTCTATTAGCCCAAGCGCGTGTCCTGGACTGGGCGGTGAAAGAACTTCGTCGGTTGGTTAACCAGGAACAGCAAGGATCTACTCGAGGCAAGGATAGCTCAAATCTTAGCACCTATGTTCTTCTCAAGCGTCTACCTAGGGCACGATTTTTGCTTAGTGTTTTTGGTATGCTAGCCAAGGAATTGGGTCCCAATGAGCTCGGCCTACTCATTAATTCCGGTTTACTGGGCACCATTCTGGGTTTGTTGGCCCAAACCGGTGGCGATAGCGTGCCCGGTAATCAAATCAATTACGAATTAAGTGTACTCTACGAGGACAGTGTGATAAAACAAAAATGCAGCAAAGCTCAACTAAGTGGTCCCGATTTGGCTAAGCTAATGAAGATTGGCACAAGAATTGTCCGTGGAGCCGATTGGAAATGGGGTGATCAAGATGGTAATCCTCCAGGCGAAGGACGTATAATCAGTGAAGTGGGTGAAGATGGGTAAGATATTTCTAACAAAAAAAAAAAAAAAAAAAAAACAATTTCTCACAATTTTTATTATTTTCTCTATGCCTTGACCATTTATATATAGATGGGTTCGAGTGGAATGGTATACTGGAGCCACTAATTCATACCGTATGGGTAAAGAGGGTCAATATGACCTTCAGTTGGCTGACAGTGCTTTAAATGTGGCATCACCCACTGAACCGGATCGCGAAGATCTAACTGGTGCAATAGGAGTTGGATTGGAAATGTCTCCAAATAGTGAATCACATCCATCCAAATTGCTGAGGCATTGTGCCAGTAAATTGCTACAAATTTTAGCAGTGGGTAGTGGTCTACATGGGGCACAGTTGGACAAGCATGCTCTGCGTGGTGTGACCAGTATGTTTAGAGCCATCATTGATCCAAAGCCGGCTTTGGCAAATGTGGCCCAATCTCTTAACTGGTTGAATTTGGGCTTTATCAGGGCTATTGCAGGTAAAGATTAATGTCAATTTGATTTCGCGTTGAATACGAAAATTATTTTTTTTTTCCTCCTTTCCTTTTTTTTAGGTGACTGCCCCCGGCTCTGTTTGGAGCTGAGTACTCCCAGTTGGTTGGGACATTATCTATCATTGTTGGAGCAGCCGGTGTGCAGTGAACATAGCATCTATCGGAAAATCCATTGCCTACGCCTGTTACAATGCATTTTGGCCCAGTGGAATAGTGAACAGGAGCCACGTATGGCTCCACTTGTACGTCAATTATTTGCCACACTCGGCAGGATTGCCCTTCATTGTCCAGGAGATTTTACCTTGCGTCCCACTCCGGAGGGCAAGGCGCGAGTTCTGCTCACTGCCTCTCATTCGGGTAGTGTGGCTGAAGAATTAGTCTCGCTTCTGCGTCGTTTGCATACTCTGCCCCATTGGAATTCTGTGATTAATTCATTTCTGGCACAAAAGCTTTGTGTTGCTGCAGAGCTACTGGGCGAGCAACCATCCTGCTCAAATCCATTGGATAGTGAACAAATCTTTGTCCTTGGCGTATTGAGTGCAATGGGTGGCTATGATCTCCGTCCGCGAGTGGGACTCCATTGCTTTCATGAGGGCAGTCACATGATTATTGCAAGTTTCACTCACAAGGGCAGATGTCTATTGGCAATGGCCCAGGGTAGTGGAGGAGGAGGAGGTGGATTTGTTAAAGTTCCGTTAAACACAGTGATACCACAATTGGATCATAGTGTATTTAGCCTTAGCCGCCTTCCCATGAATGAAATGCTACTCAATGCCTGGACTGTGCTCCTTTTTGGTCCGACAGCAGAGATGCGAGAATTATTACCAACTACAGGCAATTCAGAGGGGCGTTTAGATCTGGCCCAGTTACGCCGGCAGCAACTTCATCTGGCCGTCCTTCACACGAATAGTGTGCTCTATAGACATCAGGCTGCCCTACGAAAAATCCTTAAGCAACGTGCTCCTGGCGGATATGTTCAGGAAGTAGATCAAACAACTGGTTCTGGAGGAGATGAATCAACAACACACGTGGCAGAGGAACCGCATCTATCACCCAGCAGTAGCAGGAGCAGCACCGCTAGCCAGGATGCTCAGCTTTTGATTCAGTGCATTTTATTGAGGGCCACCCAACCATCACCTGTCAAGGCTTGTTACAGTTATCTGGATCTATCCACAGCAGCCTTAAATTGTGTCCAATCATTAGCAAATCAGGCTCATATAGATCTCAACGAGGGATCCTCAAATGGATTACCCTTGTCCTTAGTCATGGCCACACCGCCTCAGCCAACAATGGTGCATGGCGTGCCTGTATACAATGTGGCCACTAAGCAGCTACACCAATTAGATTCTAGCCAGGAACGTGCAAAATTAATAACCCAACCGGCGGCCAGTGATGCCCAATTGATTGGTCAAATTATGGAAATGGGATTCACACGGCGTACTGTTGAATTGGCCCTTAACCAGTTGTCCCTACAGGCTGAAATAATGCCCACACCCGAACAAATAGTTCAGTGGATACTCGAACATCCGGATGTTTGTGCTAACACCATTGAGGAGGATCCAATAACAACATCTAATGATCCCGAACCGGAGCCCGAGTCAGATATTGAATACCCCAGTTCCAATTCGAACTCTTCGTCATCCTCATCTACAACTGCTTCTTCATCCGACACAGTAGAGGGGCAACCGGCGATCTCCACAGTACCCGTTAAGTTCCAACCAAGAAAAGATTTTCAAACGGCTGATCATTATGCTCTTTATGTCCGTGGGCTGGTTCGACCTGGGATGACCGTGCGCTGTTGTCGCGATTTCGAGGAGATTAAGCAGGGAGACATGGGTACAGTTCTCATTGTGGATACTGAGGGATTGCATGACCTTAATGTACAAGTGGATTGGCGAAATCATGGTAGCACCTATTGGGTATGCTTTGTACACATTGAACTCGTCGATGCTCCTCCGGCACGTGATGGTGCTTCTGCCCAACTGCCACGACCCCCGCCAATTGTTGTCGGAGCACGTGTACGTCTGCGCTCCTTGAGTCGTTATGGGATGTTTACTGTTCAGATGCGCACGGCACCAGGTGTAGTCAGTTCTGTACGTGGCAAACAGTTGACTGTAGATTTTCCGGACTTACCTGGCTGGCAAGGACATATCAACGAAGTGGAACTAATTGGACCACCGCCACTCCAGGCAGCAAGTGCTGCTGCTGCTGCTGCTGCTAACGGTCCGAATGTAACAGAAGACACACCTAGTGATCTAATTGATGATTGGTCACGTTGTATACGCTCCCTTACGGTGAGCTCCAATGAGGCTGCCGCAAAACACCTGCTGGATGGGATTGGCGGTCAACCTTGGCAAAGTTGCTCCAGTGGTCCATGTCGTCATTGGATACGCCTGGAATTGCATGATCGGATTTTGGTGCATAGTCTGGCCCTTAAAGTCAGTTCCGAGGATCATTCCCATATGCCTTCACTATTGGAAATACGAGTGGGTGAGTGTGTCGATACCTTAAAGGAGTACACCTGGATACCAGTACCATCTGGAGCCAGTAGGGTAATGTTAATGCAACAGGTTCCCACCTACTATCCCTGGATTGAGATTGTAGTCAAGCAATGTCAAAACAATGGCATCCAATGTAAGATTCATGGCATTCAGTTTATCGGACGTCGGCAACAACCGGACTTGCAGCATATATTGGCCAACGCACAGTTTTTGGCTTGCGAGTATCAAGGCGGAGCCGGTACGGGTACAGCTGCTGGATCAAGTGCATCCTTGGGTGAGTCTGTGGCTGCCGAGCAAGAATTACCCTGCACCGTTATGGTTTGGGGCCTAAATGACAAAGAGCAATTAGGTGGTCTTAAAGGATCCAAGGTGAAAGTTCCAACATTCTCCCAAACCATTAGCAGACTGCGTCCCATTCACATATCTGGGGGATCGAAAAGTTTGTTCATTGTCAGCCAAGATGGCAAAGTGTTCGCATGCGGTGAAGGTACCAATGGACGCCTGGGCTTGGGTGTAACGCACAATGTACCGCTTCCACATCAGTTACCTGTTTTGCATCAATATGTGGTTAAGAAGGTAGCGGTTCATTCAGGCGGTAAACATGCCTTAGCCCTAACACTCGACGGTAAAGTTTTCTCTTGGGGAGAAGGTGAGGATGGCAAACTTGGACATGGTAATCGTACAACGTTGGATAAACCGCGTCTCGTGGAAGCCCTGAGGGCCAAAAAAATACGTGATGTTGCGTGCGGTTCCTCGCATTCAGCGGCAATAAGCAGCCAGGGCGAACTCTACACTTGGGGCCTAGGTGAATATGGTAGATTGGGACACGGTGACAATGCCACTCAACTGAAACCAAAGCTAGTGACTGCTCTGGCTGGACGACGTGTCATTCAAGTGGCATGCGGCAGTCGAGATGCACAGACTTTGGCACTAACCCAAGATGGTGCCGTCTTTTCTTGGGGTGATGGAGACTTTGGCAAGTTAGGACGCGGCGGTAGCGAAGGATCGGCCACACCACACGAGATTGAACGCCTATCCGGCATCGGTGTAATCCAGATAGAATGCGGAGCCCAATTTAGCCTGGCACTAACTCGTGCCGGCGAGGTGTGGACATGGGGCAAGGGCGATTACTATCGCTTGGGCCATGGCGGTGATCAACATGTGCGAAAACCTCAACCTATAAGCGGATTACGCGGACGTCGTGTCATTCATGTGGCTGTGGGAGCTCTTCACTGCCTGGCAGTCACCGATGCTGGACAAGTTTATGCCTGGGGCGACAACGATCATGGACAGCAGGGTAGCGGCAATACCTTTGTGAATAAAAAGCCAGCTTTGGTCATTGGATTGGATGCCGTTTTTGTAAATCGTGTGGCCTGTGGCAGTTCGCACTCCATTGCCTGGGGATTGCCCAATGCCAGTCTAGATGAAGAGAAACGTGGTCCAGTACCCTTTGGCAGCACACGTGATCCATTGGGTGGCAGTAGCCTAGGCATTTACGAGACAGAAACAAGCAGTCCAACATCGGTGAAACAGGGAGATTCAAAATCAACTATTATGGCAAGCCTAAGCGAATCCTTGGCCTTGGAGTCAGCAGCTGCTCGACAAGCCGCATTGAGTCATGTTTTGCGAGCAATGAGCATTCTGCAGGCTCGTCAATTAATTGTGGCAGCTCTAACTAGTCATAGCAAAGTAAACTATAAAGAACGGGGTATTGGTGGAGGAGAAATTGGATCGGTAACTGGCGCCACAGGCGGCAGCGATGAAGATCAGTTGACAGGAGTCACGCTTGCTGGTGCACCATTGCCACCCGCTGAGCCCATCGCTCAGGGTGGCGGAGAGGCTCCAGCAGATGCCAATGATATGGCCCTGCAAGAACATAGCCCTGATGTCCAATTGGAAATGGGTGGGGCAGTAATTGCATCTGTAACTGGAACTGCACCTGGTGTTAGCGGAACGTTGCTCAGTCTAAATGCCGGCCCGTTAAGTGCCTTTCAGAGTCTGACCGGTTCGCTGTCTATGTCCGGTTCCTTATCGAGTTCCGCATTGCCTCAGCACAAGCATTCAAGGATGTCGGCCAGTGCCATGTCGGTAATGGCCGCCACTATGACACAACAGGAGGAAATGTTAGCCCAAATTAGCCATGCCCATGGTTTAGATGATTTTGGCGGCCTTCTGGGTGAGCCGGAGGCAAAAAGTTTGGTGGAACTTCTCAAGCTATCTGTATGCGGTCGCTGCGGACCCGCCAGCACGGCTCAGACTATAGCCGATACTCTAATCTCTTTGGGCTCAAGTTCTTCTGCCATTGGTGCCATGCTATTAGAGACCTGCATCACAGAACTCGAGGATCTGTGTACTTCGCGACATTGTCTGGGCAAGCTGCCCAAACCCGTTATGCAGGAGAGCAGTCATCCCTATGTGGACAATGTGAATGTGACTGGAGCAGTTCGTATACCCGGAGCTGAAATGCTTCGCCTGGAATTTGATAGTCAGTGCAGCACAGAAAAACGTAATGATCCACTGGTCATAATGGATGGTGCCGGCCGTGTCCTGGGCATGCGATCTGGGCGAGAATTTGCACAATGGGCACCAGAAATCCGTGTACCTGGTGATGAACTTCGTTGGAAATTCACCTCGGATAGCTCGGTTAATGGTTGGGGCTGGCGTTTCTGGGTACATGCCATAATGCCGGCAGCCACTCTGGGTGAGGGTGGATCCGATCGAGCTGTGCTCTCGCAACCCTCAATGGCACTTGTGATGGCTCTACTCGATTCCAGATTGGCCCCTACTCAGCAGGGTGTTCTATTACGATTAGCCTCTGCTCTGGCTGCTTGTGCTCAATTGGGCGCTTTAACCACTGCACAAAGGATTTGGTCTCTAAGGAAACTCCATGCAGTTCTACTACTTGAACAGGCGCCCAAACCGCAAGAACCAACACTGGCAGCCATACTACAGCCTCTGATACCGGAGCTTTTGCGTCAATATGAATACGAAGAGCCGCAGGTGCGTGGTGGGATTCACCTAATGCATTCGGATTACTTTAAGACGCTTGCAGCTTTGGCCTGTGATATGCAATTGGATGCCTCGCTGCCTACCACCTCAACGTCTTCGGGGGCCGGTTCTACCCCAGCTGCACCATCTTCTTCTACAGCTGTCGCCTCATCAAATTCCACAGGAGATGTCCATAAATGGGCTTGGTTCAAGCGCTATTGTATTGCAGTACGTGTGGCCCAATCTTTAATACGACGGACAGAACTTCCGCGTCCTTTTTGTCTGGAGGTTCGCAAGAAATTTGCCGAAATGCTGCCCAATCCAGCTGGCCAATCACCAGGGGCATCGCTTATTAACTCAACAACATCTCTAACATCGAGCACGACCAGTAATGTGACACCACCACAGTCGGCCCTTCCGCTGTCCCTAATGCTGGCAGAACCAGAATTACTTCTGACGCAGCAGGATTGTGTGCTTCTCCACGAGGATCATACGCTCTTCCAGGGACCGCATGATGCCCAATTGTTACAGTGGTTAAACCGAAGACCTGATGACTGGGCATTAAGTTGGGGGGGAGCTAGCACCATCTATGGCTGGGGTCACAACCATCGCGGCCAGCTTGGTGGACTGGAGGGCAGTAGGATTAAGACACCGACACCATGTGAAGCATTAAGTCTGCTGCGTCCGGTGCAACTGGCAGGTGGAGAACAATCGCTATTCGCTGTGACACCGGATGGTAAACTATTTGCCACTGGCTATGGCTCTGGCGGACGCCTTGGAGTTGGTGGAAGTGATTCGTGGGCTATACCCACATTGTTGGGTTCGTTGCAACATGTGTTTGTCAAGAAGGTCGCTGTTAATTCAGGAGGTAAACATTGCTTAGCCTTGACAACCGAAGGTGAAGTTTATGCCTGGGGCGAGGGCGAAGATGGGAAACTGGGCCATGGTAATCGCATGAGCTATGATCGACCAAAACTTGTGGAACATCTGAATGGTATGAGTGTTGCGGATATTGCCTGTGGCAGTGCCCATTCGGCGGCAATTACCTCCAGTGGGCATGTCTTGACGTGGGGCAAAGGGCGATATGGACGCCTTGGACATGGCGATTCGGAAGATCAGCTGAGACCGAAATTGGTAGAAGCCCTACTTGGTTATCGGGCAATTGATATCGCTTGCGGTTCGGGAGACGCTCAGACGCTGTGCATCACAGATGATGATAATGTGTGGAGCTGGGGCGATGGTGATTATGGCAAGCTGGGCAGAGGCGGTAGTGATGGCTGTAAATTACCTTACAAGATTGAAAGTCTGGCAGGTCTTGGTGTCATCAAAGTGGAATGCGGTTCACAGTTCTCTGTGGCTCTGACAAAATCTGGAGCAGTGTATACCTGGGGCAAAGGTGACTTTCATCGCTTGGGCCACGGATCAGTTGATCATGTGAGGCGACCCAAAAAGGTGGCAGCTCTTCAAGGCAAAAAGATTATTTCAATAGCTACTGGATCTTTGCACTGTGTGGCCTGCAGTGATGCTGGCGAGGTATACACCTGGGGCGACAATGATGAGGGCCAATTAGGTGATGGCACGGTAACTGCAATACAGAGACCCCGTTTGGTGTCCGCTCTTCAAGGTAAACATATTGTTAAGGTCACATGCGGCTCCGCCCACACTCTGGCCTTGTCCACATCGCAATTAAGCGAACGTCTACGCCCACTGCCTAATCCACCGCTGGAATATGATCTAGTACGAGATCTGGCACCAGAGGCCTTACATGCGCGACTTATTTTACTGCATCATTTCTCGGAACTGTTGTGTCCATGCCTGGCAATGCTGCCCATAACTGGTGACTTGAGCTTGGGTGCTCTCAAGGATGTCCTTGTTTATAATATCAAAGAAGCCGCCTTCCGAAAAGTTATCCAGACCACAATGGTGAGAGACAAGCAGCATGGTCCCGTAATAGAGCTAAATCGTATTCAGGTGAAGCGATCACGTAGTCGGTGCAATGGACTCGCTGGCATTGATGGCATGAAGAGTGTCTTTGGCCAGATGGTACAGAAACTGCCACTTCTTACACAAGAGGCACTGGCTCTGCCGCATCGCGTATGGAAAGTTAAATTTGTTGGCGAAAGTGTTGACGATTGTGGCGGTGGTTATAGCGAGTCCATTGCCGAGATGTGTGATGAACTCCAAAATGGCAGTGTACCGCTTCTGATCAATACACCAAATGGACGCGGCGAGGCTGGCGCCAATCGAGACTGCTTCTTGCTAGATCCCACTCTAAGTTCGATTCTTCAAATGAATATGTTCCGTTTCTTGGGCGTCCTCATGGGTATTGCTGTACGGACAGGATCTCCATTAAGTCTTAAGTAAGTAAAACAAAAAGAGAAAAATTAAATTCCTCTTCATTACGCATTTCTCCTATCTCCTTGACAGTTTAGCGGAACCGGTTTGGCGACAGCTTACCGGTGAGACGCTGCGTCCAACGGATCTAACTGAGGTGGATCGTGATTATGTGGCGGGATTATTGTGTATTCGAAATATGGATGATGATACCAAACTGTTTAATACTTTGGAATTACCGTTTTCAACGTCATCAGCCCGAGGTCATGAGGTGCCATTGTCGACTCGATATACGCACATTTCGGCACGAAATCGCGCGGAATATGTACGCTTAGCCTTAAGTTTCCGCCTCCATGAGTTCGATGAGCAGGTGAAGGCTGTCCGTGATGGCATGTCCAAGGTGATACCAGTGCCTTTACTCTCCCTCTTTTCGGCGGCCGAGC
The DNA here is from genome assembly GCA_018150375.1 of Drosophila sturtevanti. Taxonomy (NCBI): domain Eukaryota; kingdom Metazoa; phylum Arthropoda; class Insecta; order Diptera; family Drosophilidae; genus Drosophila; species Drosophila sturtevanti. The sequence goes on along the minus strand of JAECWJ010000686.1, from coordinate 10,976,268 downwards.
TGCAAGCTATGGTCTGCGGCTCTCCCGATATACCCCTTGGTCTGCTTAAGTCCGTTGCCACCTACAAGGGCTTTGATCCCAGTTCGGCTCTAGTCAGCTGGTTCTGGGAGGTAATGGAGGAGTTTACCAATCAGGTGACTATTGGGCATAACAAATATTTAATATATTCATGATTAATTAATCATTGATTCTATTCTAGGAGCGTTCGCTGTTTCTACGCTTTGTGTGGGGACGTACTCGACTTCCACGTACCATAGCCGATTTTCGTGGTCGTGACTTTGTGCTGCAAGTGCTGGAAAAGAATCCACCCGATCATTTTCTACCCGAGAGTTATACTTGCTTCTTTCTGCTCAAAATGCCGCGATATTCTTGCAAAGTAAGAAGTCAACTTATAATCGATATAAATAATATATACATATATAATACATATACATACATCTCTTACCTTGCAGGCTGTACTTTTGGAGAAGCTTAAGTATGCTATACATTTTTGCAAAAGCATTGATACGGATGAGTATGCTCGTGTGGCCATGGGCGAACCCACCGAGGCAACAGGCAGCGAGGATAACAGCGATCTGGAATCAGTTGCCAGCCATGAGGGCTAAATGGAAAACACGATTTCCAACAATACAAAACAAACAAAAAAAAAAAAAAAAAAGAAAGCAATAGAATCTATCAATCATTGAATCTCTATTAATCTCACCACCAAATTATTGATCCTCAATCATTCTTGCTAATTAACTAGATATATACACACACACACAGACACACATACCCAAACAACAAGCAAAGCACATAGAGCAAGACACAGACATACATACAAACATATATATATGCATAAATACTAGATGGAGCTAGAGCGAGATAACTTATTAAATCGCGTGATGAAACCAAAAAATAGAACAAGAAAATTACTAAGCGTTAATGTTATTTCCATATAAAATATTTATATATATATACATATATATATACATATAAATACATAATATATATTATACATATACATATTTAATATTATTATAAATGTTAGTTGAAGTCCAACACTCACAAGAATACACTCATATACAAAAAAACACACATACATACATAGACACATACACATATACACACATACACATAAATATGTAGTTTAACCGCCTTTCGCCCCCATTCCCATCGTCATCCTCGGGCCAATACCCTGAAAACCGCAATCGCAGTCGATGACGAATACTAAAAGATATTGCTAACAATGTTTACAGATTAATTGGTTGGTATGCTAAAAATTCGTGAAAAATTATTAAAGCGCCAGAAGAGGAAAACAAAAAATAAGCAACTCGAATAAAAATATGAAAAATATAAATTAAATTTCGTTTCGCTTTTATTAAAAACTATCCAAAGCAATTGTAGTTGAATGGAGAACGAGAAAATACTCTTGGTATTTTGAGATCCCCCAATTAGCTCAATCACAGGGATTGGAGGCTGGCCTATTACCTTTTATAATACTATGTTTTATTATATCTCGGCACTTGGGGGGGGGCAACCTTGACAAAGTAATGAACAATTTTCTGTTTTCTTCTATGGAAATAACTGGTTTATTTAAAGACTTACAGTGTACTTTTTTGAATAATTTTTGTATAATAATTTTTGACTGGCAATTTTGTATGACCCAATGGTGGTGCTCTCTTATTCTTCGGCATTCTCGAAATACATTTCCGCAGCGAAACCATCGCTAAAGGAATGATGATATTGCTCTTTATGTGGCTGTGGCTGAGGCTGTGACTCCGATAGCCTAGACTGATCGGGGTCAGTTTGCGGCTTTTCTTCCTGATTGTCAAGGCCGGTGGGCACACAGGATCGAGGCGCTGTACGCCGCGGTAGAAGCACTTCCTCTTCCCGTCCTTCATCCTCCTGCTGTGTGGGCTGATGGAAATTCGTTGACCGTTCTCTATCTTCATTTGCATCTGGCATAGCATCGCAATTTGTTTTATTTGCATATTTAAAGGTATTGCGTCTACAATCCTCACGAGGCGAATGAGTCTGATGTGAATTACTGTCGGTGAATTCAGAGGCACCACCCATTACTGCTGTGACGACAGTGCGAAACGCTTGATAGACAGCTTCGTGTACTTGTCCAATTAGCTCACTCACCGGATGCGCTTGCTCCACTTCCGAGGGTACAGGGGGTGGGAAATTGGAATTTTGGAATCGGGCACGCGTTTGACTGGTTTTCAACGGCCCCTCAGCACTCCTATGATGGGACGCATCGCAAGGGCACTTGCGCTTTGGTGGCGACGAAATGGCACCTCCACCAGACGGAGGGGACGATGGCGGCTTTGGCGAAGAATTGCCGCAACTGCTGCAGTTATCTTCCTCTTCTTGTGCCTTGGCAAATCGACGTTGTTCCTCCTTATCGTATTCGGTCATTGCCTTCTCGGCTCGATCCCGACATACAGCACATTCTGGATCAGCTTCATATACACCAGAACTGGGATCTATAGGATCTCGTTCTTTGTCACAATTGCAACTAGACTCCTTGCCGTCGGCCAAAAGCTTCTCATCATTTGTATTCTTGCTAGGCCCTCGCCGGACACGATAGATCAAATACACGATTGCGAATGTTGCATATGTCACTTTAGCAACCTGCAATAAATAAATGGAGCGATACAGAAAAAAATTCAATTGAATGATCGCGATAATCTCCTTGGTTTCTTACATTGGCACGTCCTTGCATTGTGGAGCTATTAAAATATTTTTTAAAGCCGTCAGCCATTGTCAATTCGGTAATCCAGTCACTTATCACCGCCGAATACAGATAAAGGCCGTTCTATTAATATGAGAGCGACCAGAGCATGGGTCAGGGTCGAATCGAATGGGAACTGAAATCAATCTATGCTCCCAATGAAGTCGAAAGCAAGTGCCTACTAATCTACTAGTTTATGAATATTGTACTAGATTAAATATCCATCTAGATCATGTGTGAACCATGCAGAGGTTAATATCATTTGGGAAACTAAGAAAACCAATAAGATTAAGGTAATAGATAATTCTTGAATTGAACTCCTCGATTTATTTTAATTTTAATTTATTTATCAATTTAAGAAAAATCGTGTAATGTATATCCGTAATACGCTTCTGTGATTTTAGTGCCAAGTTAAAGATACATACGATTGCCGGAATCCTGAATAAATACCCCATTTTAACTCCAAAAAGAATTTTGCCTCACTAAAATAATTTTAATCATTTGAATTGAAGTTTCGTATGTGTATCAGCTTAATCATATTATATTATTAACGATAATTGTGCGATATAAACTATAGACCAGATATGTAGATCTTCTCACGAGTCGTAGTTGCGTAAATCGTTTAAAATTAAAAGTTTATTAAGATTATTCACCTCTAACGTTTATTACAAAAGATTTAAACGAAATGGATCGAAATATTGTAGTAGGGGGAGATATACATAAGTTATCTGGTTAATATTTAGGTTTTTTGAATAATCACGTAAAGTGCTTTAATTGTTCAATTCTATGTATCCATCAACTTCTTGAGGCAACTCTTGCAATATAGTTTGGCTTCACGACGTTTCACATTGCGTCGATGCATCTTGACAAACATATAAATCAAACCCACTGAAGCCAAAGTGGCCTTGGCCACCTATTTGAAATTAAAAAACGAAAAAAAAAAACGAAATCTTAAATTATATATCCTATAAGGAACTATATATAGAAAAAAAAGATTGATGAGATATCTTACATTGGCACGTCCACGTAAAGTATTACTATTGAAGAGTTCACCGATTTTGTATTGCTCCGACATCTTGAGCCTTTTGAGCAAAAGCAACAAAAAAAAGTAATAATAATATTGAAATAATAATAACTAGTTTGAGTTCATGAATAATATGAAATTTGTCGAATTTCGATTTGAATTGTTATGTGAGAAAAGATATGTATGGATATAGTCAGAGCCTGCTATACATGACAAGATTCCAATTTAACTGATAATACTTAAAAATAATTGTTATGCCATGCTTAAAACCAGTCTAGGCTAACGCCATTGACATCTTGATATGAGACCGTTAGTAGTTAAGGCTGGATCACCTTGCGTGCCTTTTTCAACTGTCAATTAGAGTGGAGATAAAATTATATATTACATTGGAACTGCACTTGTCCGAATGCAGAGATCGAGAATCAGAATGGGTATTGAGTAATCAATAGCTATCTTGATATGAATGGCATGTAAATGTGATGATTTGCCTCCTATAGTCGCCGCCCATTTACCCACTTAGACTAGCCAAATGCTATGCTATTAGATCCATCTATCCACCCCCAAAACAAATCAACGCATCTCACATCATTTGCATGAGTATAAAAAGCGTAGGGAATTTTAACATAGGCCTGCGACACAATGAAGTGCAAATGGAATCTATTGGTGGCTGTGGTGATAACTCTAACTGTATTGATGGATGGCATACCCCAAATCCATGCTGGAGTTGAGACACACTAAATAATCGAATAAATCTTTAAATATTAAAATTAACCAAAATTCTCATTCATTTTAGGCTACGGAGGAGCAAATGTGGGCAGCTGGTAAGCTAATGCGTGACGTTTGTTTACCTAAATTCCCCAAAGTCACTGAGGAGATGGCCAATGCCATTAGGAATGGTGCATTACCCAATAGCAAGGATACCAATTGTTATGTTAATTGCATTCTAGAAATGATGCAAACGGTAAGTAGAATTACAATTACAATTTCACATTATGCTAATCGTATCAACGACAGATGAAAAAGGGGAAATATCTATTGGAATCTACGTTGAAACAAGTGGAAGTTATAATGCCGGATAGCTACAAACCAGAGTATCGTAAAGGAGCTAATGCCTGCAAAGATGCTACCACTGGCATTAAGAACACTGGAAACTGTGAACCGGCTTTTGCTTTGCTAAGCTGCTTTAAGGACAACATCAAAATCTTTGTCTTTCCCTAAGATAAAGACACATAGATTGTGATGAAATAAAGCTAAAGCGATGAATGGAAAATGATACCCCTAACCATATACCCTACCAATCTAAAACCAGAACCCTTAGTCATCCCCTGTGTAGAGTGTAAAGTCCAATAAATTGTAGTTTTAAACTGTGCAATATAACATTTTGTGGAGCATTCTGATTGGTGGACAATACAGGTAAAAATGTTCTGTTGCATGTCAGCACTTTGGCAAGATCTACAAGCATTAATCGACATTCGGAACGATTAACTTGTTCCGGAAACATGTTAAATATGGCTATAAAAATGCATACCCGCAATGGGTATTCCATCCATTTCAAATTTTTAAAAGTCGAACTAACAAAGATGTCCAAACAATCCCGGATGACATATCGTTTACTATTGGCTTGTGCCGCTATCTGGTTAACAATAGCTGTGCCCTGTGCCGAAGCCGATGACGATGAGGACGCTGTGTCTATGACAGTCAGCGAGGTAGTAGAAATGATTGAACCCTTTGGTGATGGCTGTGACCCGAAGCCAGACAGGGAGCATATTGTTGAACTGGTACTAAATAAGGAGGATGTCAAATATGAAACGAAATGTTTCCGCGCCTGCATGTTGCAGCAATTCGAACTAATGCCGGAGGGCGAAACAAAATTCGATGCAGACAAGACAGTCGAAATGATGAACATGATGTTCCCTGAAAAGGAAGATGACTCACGTCGCATAATCGAGAGGTGCAATGAGGTTATGAATGGTAATCCCGATAGGTGAGTCAATTTAAATCCGAGATTCCAAAATTTTTAGTTTGGTATCTACAAATATTTATTTGTGATTTCCATTCACAGATGCGAGATTGCTCATGGGATAGCCATGTGCATGCTGCGTGATATGCGTGAGGCTTCCTTTAACATTCCCGAAATTAAGGAGGACTAACGTTATCCATAGACCGATAAAATATATACAAATATTTTCAGTTTCGTTTGATTTATTTTCATTGGATCTTCTTTCTTTTCTCTTAAATTAGCTCGTTAAATGTATGTATGTATATGTATATGGTATTGTGGTTCCTTGACAGCACCAGTAATAAAAATCCAATCCAATCTATGAAGTAGAGTTTTCCTCAATTTACTTTTTTACCAATGATGTCTACCATCTTAATTTAACTCTATGGCTATCCAGTTGGCGACTAATACATTTATTAATCTGGTGGGCTGATTCACATGGAGATTTGGTTGAAACCAGACGATTGCAACTTTGAGCCAGGCTACAACTTAGGGCAATGGCCACTTTATTATTGTTGGTAACCAAACTAGTTAGCTTCTCCACCTGCTGTAGGCTCAGTTTATTATTGTCGTCCATCTGGATGCAGGAATATTAGAAGTTGAGTTTAGAAATTCAATTAAATTAAGAACTTACAATTTTAATTTTCTTTAAAACACACTCCAGCAGGCATTTCTCCTTCTCAGTGGGTTGTGGCTCTCGCATCAAAGGACGCTGATTTTTGGACATTCCCAATTCTTTCAAACACTCAGCTTTTGATGTATCCACCATTTGTTGAACTTGTGGTAAATTTTTCTCCATTAGCGACCAAATGGGCTGAGATCCTCGGCCACCCAATAGGCTAGTCAAATCCAATGGCTGCCTTAAATCCTGCTTCTTTGTCTGGGACTGAGCCTTCACCTGAAAAGTAAAGAAAAGCAAACTGAGACTAAAACTCAGACACAGAGTGATTAGGTTTGCGATCTTCAGCTTCATTTTGAATAATAAAATTTGATTTCTCACTAATGATTCTGATCTGATCTTCTTTAGCTTATATATACTTTAAAGAATTTACGTTTAGCTGACCTTTTCATAATAAGATTCTTATGATGGCCAAAAAGCATTTCGCTGACACAAGCAAAGAATGTTGCCAAAAGCCAAGTTCAAGAACAATTCCAAGTTCATCTTAATCTTAATCATTGTTAATTTCACTAGTCACGCAGATTGAGCAATATCACACTATCAAACAAAATTGAGCTGATTTCAGATTAAATGATATATCAGATTTATAATATACATACTATGTATAAATAAAAACAATAGTAAAATATAACACAGTACCTATAGAAGTTTTTTGTATATAAAACTTTACTCTTTAAATCCATGTACATATCCATGAATAATATATGTTTGTTCTCTTTTATTTACATTATTCATTATCAACAATAACCCTGAGATTCTATCTTTCCCAATTCAGTAAACGAAATTCCGATTTAAGATATTTAAGATTTCCCATTTTGTGGTTAAGAGTCGCCATCTAGATGTTAAAACTGAAATCTGTCAGTCAGTAAATTAGTCAGTAAATTTGATTTTTTTTTTTGTTCTTACTCACATTTGATCGATTTAATTGCATTTCAGATTTTACATTTCGAATTTGATCCCATGTCTGTCACTAATTAAACTGTTAATTGCTGATTGGTGGTTGCCACGCCCCCGCCCCCGTCCACGTTCACGTCATCTTTCACTATTTTTTCTTTTTACATTCAACTCATAACGAACTTTCTCACGTGGCCCAGTCGAGGGCATCTCCGCTGACACCGGATCTTGTCCCGATCTCAAAATCGAGAGTGTCATGTGCTGCTCATATAGTTCAACTGGGTTCCCATGCAAATAATTGCAAATAATTGCTTGAGATTGAGATTAAGTTGGAGACGATGATTATAATGATTGAGAATTTTTCCTATAAATGCTGGATGACATGGACCACTTACATCCAGTTTGAATTTTGCTTATCACACAGTCAACATGTTGCGTATTATTTGTCTAGCTCTCCTGCTTGCTATTGTAACAGCCAAGCCACATGAGGAATTCACCAAAGAGCATACTACTGAAGTGGCCCATGAATGCAAAGCAGAAACGGGAGCCACAGATGGTTAGTAAATCACATGGTTTGTACTACAAATTTCTGTTCAACTAATGATTTATCATTTCTCTAGAGGATATCGAGCAAATGTTGAACCATGAGCTTGCCGAGACTCATGAGGAAAAATGTTTACGTTCCTGCATTATGAAGAAATTGGAAATTGTGAGTATTCCATATTTAATTCTCTCTCTCTCTCTCTCTCTCTTTCTGAAATCCTTTTGATTGTTTTTGATTCTACGCAGACGGATGAGGACGGCAAACTAATCAAGGAGAATGCAATAGAACTGATTAAGGTGATTAGCAAGCACGACGAAGAGAAGGGTGCATCTGTGGCAGAAATTGTTGATAAATGCGAGGAAATTGAAGTGCCCGATGATCAGTAAGTTTAACCTAACGCTTCCTACAGATCTCAATTGTTTATTCACATTTCCTTCCAGTTGTGATGCTGCACATGCCTATGAGAGTTGCTTCCATGAACAAATACATGAACATGGCCTGTCCCTGGAGGAGCACTAAAACATGATAAAACACGACCCGAACTCTGACCTAACTAAATAGATAACAAACCGGAAGCGCTGCAATATTATATTACAACAATTTTTCTTTTGCTATATTATAGATACGTATGTATATGCATATACTTACCATTTATGTATGTACTAACTAGTCCTTAAGCATTAAAGTGTGCAAATGTCAAAAGTTGATGATGTTTTAAAATTTATTTATAATCAAAATTCTATCCTATCCTTACAGATTGTTCAAACTCAGCAACTCAAACTTTATGTTTGAAAAGATCTGTTTTGGTTTTCTCGTATGATTTTCCAGCTTCGAACATGTAGTAAATTGATATCAAAATATATATAAATATATATATATATATATATATATATATATATATATATATATGTATTTACATGAATTAATTCACATTATAAAATAAATTGAATTTACAATTTTGTAATTGAACGAAACATCTAATTGGAGAAGAGACTATACCGATGTTAACAGACAAGTGAGAACAATAGGCATAGCTGAATATTCCATTTGGAATCAGCTACGATATGGTCTGTACCTTATAGAACTATGATGTGCTCTGGAAAGGTACAAAATTCGAATACCATTTGTCGATCTTAAAATTTATTACTTTCCTTTAACTACATTGATGGAGTGACTTAGTATTGGTAGCCGTCTGGTTGGTATGGTCGTGCAAATGGAGCCGGTGCGAATGGTACGGGAGGTGGACGCCAATTCGTTGGCGGCGGACGTGGAGGCGGAGCTGGCATACCGGGTGGAGCCCATGCATTTGGCTGCATCATGCGTGGCGGTGGCGGAATGCCCATGGCCGGCGGCAATGGTGGCTGTCCACCAGCCATTGGTGGCAGCGGGGGAGGTGGTATTGTTGCCGGGAATGGTGATGGTTGTGGCACTGGCGGAGGTGGCGCTATCATGTTCATATTGGTAGAAGAAACGGGCACCACAGGTGGGGGCGGCGGCATCATGGGTGGTGGCATCATTTGACCAGGCATCACCGGCATCATATTCTGCACAGGAGCATCGGCAAACAACTGATGTGGACGATCCGCATGAGCTGAGGGATTTTGCGCTGCCAACAGACGTTCTGCAGCCGATCCATGCCTCTCACCTTTATGATCTTTTTTGAAAGCATAGGACACTGAGATGGGACGGTTGCAGAGATATTGTCCATTCATAGCATCCATGGCTGCATCACTAGCCTCAAAGCTAGCGAAATTAATGAAAGCGAATCCCTTGGACTTGCCCGTTTCGGGATCCCGCATTAGCTTTGGTGTTTGCAGTATCACGCCGAAGGCAGAAAAGGTATCATAGAGCAGTTTCTCATCAACTTCCACATCCAGATTGCCAATGAATATGTTGGCGCCCACATCCAGATTCTTTTGATGTGCCGAAGCTTTATTGACCCTAATGGGTTTTCCATAAAGTTTGATCATGTTCATAATCTTAATAGCGTAGTCAGCATCTTCTTCGCTAAGGAACTCCACAAAGCCATAACCCTGATGCATTTGTGTGACACGATCTTTGGGCATGTGAACATTGACTGTAATGGTTTTGGAAGAAAGATATTGTTAAGCCGTTAGTGGCAAACAGTGGTAAACGGCTCTGGATCTTACCAACTGGTCCTGCCTGTACGAACAGCTCCCAGAGTAAAGTTTCTGACACTTTGTCATCCAATCCGCCGGCATAAATGGTCGCATCTGCCGGGTAGAAAGGTTACCATATATAAGTATAGTTATGACAATCTTGTTCTGGCTAGATTAAAAGAAGTACTCACCTTGATTACGTTCAGCTATAGGACCTGCGGCCATTTTACCAAGGCCTTTATAAACTAATTCTAACTTTTAAAAAAAAAACACTACACGGCTTTACAGCGTTGGAAGGTGCTACCGTACAACTGTACAGTGCTGCCACCATGTAACGAAAAGTAACATTTAACAACACTGGTGACTCTCCATAGAATATTGTTGCATTTATTTCTGGCAACCCTAGTAAAAATTCAGCACGTGGGGTTTTAAATTAAGACTACGCAATTTTACGAAAGGCAGCCTGCAAAACAAAACAAATCGACACAACACAGCAACTATAAACAATGGAAGACGACAATATCAAACCATCTTCTTTTGTGCCGACTGCCAAAAAAGCGAACAAACGCGGCGCCAACCAGGATAATGAGATGCAAGTGGACGGCGACGATATCGGAACTGTAGCACCCGCCACTTCTGGTCCACCTCGAGCCAAACGCATACGTAGTGAGATTCGAAAAGTCTCAGTGCCACCACATAGATATTCCTCACTGAAAGAACATTGGATGAAGATCTTCACACCTGTAGTGGAACACATGAAGCTGCAGATTCGGTTTAACATGAAGGCCCGTCAAGTAGAGTTGCGTATTGGTCCTGAGACACCGGATATTTCAAATCTGCAAAAAGGCGCTGATTTTGTCAAGGCCTTTCTGTGCGGCTTTGAGGTGGATGATGCCTTAGCACTGTTGCGTCTAGAGGATCTATTCATTGAAACTTTCGAGATTAAAGATGTCAAGACATTGCGTGGTGATCATCAATCTCGTGCCATTGGTCGTCTGGCAGGCAAGGGCGGACGCACGAAGTTTACCATTGAAAATGTCACCAAAACCCGAATAGTTCTGGCTGACACCAAGATTCACATTCTCGGCAGCTATCAAAATATTCAACTGGCTCGTCGAGCCATCTGTAATCTGATTCTTGGCTCACCGCCTAGTAAAGTTTATGGTAATCTGCGATCAGTGGCAACACGGCTCTCTGAGCGCATGTAAAAGGAGGACTGTGCTCTGTGATAGATCCGTCGTGGAGGGGGTCGCCAGACAGAATGTGGATCAGGGTATAGCTGCTAGTTATAGCAGTGATCATATTTAAATTAATTTTTTTGATTAATAACTCTAGTTCTAATAAACATAAAGCGATAGAATTACCAATTTAACACACTTATTTATGCAAATGCTGGGGAATCAAAGGAAAATGCAGGCAAGTTTATTTTATAACTCCGAACAGATTCACAATTTATCCCACAACAGTATCTGAATCCGTGGGAATCTTTGAAACCACACTAATCAACTGATAGATATTATTTTGGAATTGGAGGAATTCTGTGGGCCATTTGTTAAAGTATTTTATGATTAAATTGTTTAATTTTAGTTAACATTCGTAATAAATAAATACAACATATACACAGATACACATTTAATAGATACATTTATACATAATATAGACACAGACAAGACAATAAGGGAAAGGAAGATAGGGATTTGAAATTTAATTTAAAGCTTTGTTAGGATTAAAAGCACCAGCATGACAAAGGTAACTGCAGCCAGAAACAAAATTATGCACATTTTTCGATTCTTTCGTTGATACATTTCCGCTTTGTGGAGCTGACGTAAGCCTTCGGATACACGGGTCTGGGTCTGTTCCACATTGTAATCGATGCGATCGAGTACAGTGCCCTGCTCTTGAACCATATGACCAAGATCCTTAAAGATGTCATTGAGATCGTAAATGGATTTCACTATTTTGGTAACTTCTTCCTCGCGATATTGTGCTAGCTTCGTGTTCTCCTCCTCAAATAGCAGCAATTGCTGTTGGGTGAGACGATTGGCAAGCGGCTTTTTAAAATGATCATCGATCTCTTGATCATTTTCTTCCTCAAAGAGATATGCATTAGTTTTGGATCCACTTGCATCCATGCCATCTAAAGGTTGCAGGAAATTGTCAAAAGAATCGACGAAATTTGTATCATCGCCATCAATCCCGCCAAGCTCCACATTAGTAAATTCACCATTGTCAAAATACTTCTGGGAGCGCTCCTCCCTCGAATTGAGTTGCAATAGATAGCCATTCTGACTGCTACGAAACTTGAAGGTCAATTCTTGTAACTGAAGCAGTGCACATTGAACTGCGTTTGCGGTCAGTCGCTGCTCCGTTTTGGTTCCCACGCCCAAACTTGAGCGCACACACTGAATATGCCTATGGGTCGAAGTTATCAACTTAGATACCATTTGGCTGAGCACTTCTATATCGCACTCATCATCTCGCTGGTCATCAAAGGTAGGCCTTAACAAATGTCTGGCATGCAGGGAGCCTAACTCATCTAGCTTTGGTTTGATTCTATAAATGAAAAGAAATTGTGGTACTCAAAATGCACCAAGTGCAGCATGTAGTAACTCACTTGGACATGGTATATTGAGCCTCCTCGAATCTATCCAGCCAAATTGGCGGTGTCCCAAAGTCATCCTGCATCTCAAGGCCCTCTTCAGCCTCACGCACGGAATGTTTTAGTAGGCGCTCTGCATCGCTACCACGCTGTCAGATACCAAATATTATAATTAGTATTTAATCTGCCATATGTTGAGCTTCATATGCTTATGAATACTTGTTACTCACCCGATCATCGTAATGATTTCGATTTTTGCTCGCATTATTGCGCATTATAACAAATACCTCGGTTAGATTACGCGACGTCATAGTGCCTGTCCAGTTATTACCAGTTTGAATTGTATTGAGTTAAATGCATTCCTCTGCGAGCCACTTAAAAACTTGGCTTAATGGGAGATTGTTGCAATCTTCCTTATGTATATGCAACAACAGCTGTAAGACTATCGATAACCTCCAGTTGTATAAAACAACACATAATTTTACATCTCTTGTAGATAGCAGCTATCTACTCACTCAAATGTAAAAAAGAAATGTAAAATTCAAGCGCAAAAGCCGAATTTGTGTTTATAGTTGAATTTGATATTTTTAATGAGAATTTAATATAGCTAAACGCTCATGATGTCGAAAACCCAGCCTCCAGGTAAGTACAACTTGCAAGAAAGCCACATCTTATTTAAAAACGCCTTTTTCATAGTTAAGCGTGTCAAACTGGAAACCAAGCCGGCAAATCTTTTGGAAGATGATGGTGAGTGGTAACCAAAAACAAAAAAAAAAAAATACACCGGACATTATAATGTTTAGGACTCTCTTATAGAGACTCCCTCGGCGTTCAACCCCAAGTACCGGGTATGTCCCTACCTGGACACTATCAATCGTAATTTGCTGGACTTCGACTTTGAGAAACTTTGTTCTATTTCGCTGACTCGTATAAACGTTTATGCCTGCCTGGTCTGTGGCAAATATTTCCAAGGACGTGGAAATAATACCCATGCTTATACCCATTCTGTCGGTGAAGCCCATCATGTCTTCCTCAATTTGCACACGTTGCGTTTCTATTGCCTCCCGGATAACTATGAGATCATTGACTCTTCACTGGATGATATAAAGTATGTGCTGAATCCAACCTTCACGAAACAGGATATTGCAAATTTGGATCTTATTCGACCCAAGCATTCGCGTACTGTAGATGGAGTGCTGTATTTGCCCGGCGTCGTGGGCTTGAACAACATTAAGGCGAACGACTATTGTAATGTTGTTCTTCATGCTCTTTCACATGTTGGTCCGCTTAGGGACTATTTCTTGCGTGAACATAATTATGCTCATATAAAACGGCCGCCTGGTGACTCTATGTTCACATTGGTTCAACGATTTGGTGAATTAATGCGGAAAATGTGGAATCCACGTAATTTTAAAGCCCACGTATCACCTCACGAAATGTTGCAAGCGGTTGTCCTTTGGTCAAGTAAACGTTTCCAAATCACCGAACAAGGCGATCCCATTGATTTTCTCTCCTGGTTTTTAAACACCCTTCATCGTGCCCTCAAAGGCAATAAACAGCCAAAATCCTCAATTCTTTACAAGATCTTTTTAGGTGAAATGCAAATATATTCACGAAAAATTCCACCCGTTGAATTGGATGATGCAGCCAAACAACAGCTATTGGCCACCGATGAGTATAAGGATAAGGTGGAGCAAACAAATTTCATTTACTTAACCTGCGATCTGCCACCACCGCCCCTATTTACCGATGAATTCCGTGAGAATATCATTCCACAGGTGAATCTTTACCAATTGCTTGGGAAATTTAATGGCAGTGCCGAAAAGGAGTACAAAACGTACAAGGATAACTTTATGAAACGTTTCGAAATCACACGATTGCCGCAATTCATAATATTGTATATTAAAAGATTTACAAAGAACACATTCTTTCTGGAAAAGAATCCGACAATCGTTAATTTTCCCATCAAGTGAGTAGGCATCATTTTATCTCCAATCATTTTATAACTAAACACTTTACCATGTGTTATTATCATACCTATGGTATATCTAAATCTACAGATATTCATGGAAATTTGTAATCTAAAACAAAAAAGTAATACGTTTTCTATTTACTGCAGGAACGTGGACTTTGGTGACATTCTGGGTATGCGACAGCGTGACAAAAATGTAAAAAACACCAAATACAATCTGGTGGCAAATATTGTACACGATGGTGATCCCAAAAAGGGAACCTATCGTGCCCACATTCTGCACAAAGCGAATGGCCAGTGGTATGAGATGCAGGATCTACACGTTACGGAAATTTTACCACAAATGATAACTTTAACTGAATCCTATATACAAATTTATGAGCGCAGCACGGATCCCTAGATTAAATAATTTGTTAGTTGTAATTCATAAATATTAAAAATAAAATTGGACTATGTGAAAGTTATAGCGCATGCGTTGATCATAAAGAGGCGAAAGAGCACATGACTCATTTCCCTTCAAGGTATCGCTACTCAAACATAACAAAAGAAAAAACAAGAAAAAAAATCAATGTTCAGTTGATGCCAGTTGTTCGTTTAGTCGAGAACAATGTCAGATTCTAACAGCTACGAAGAGGAGTGCCAAAGGGCTGAACTTCTGGGTTTAGCAGCACCAGATGAGGCAGAGTTTGAGCGTAACCGTAAAGCTCGATTAGAGCAAGAAATGGCTGAACAGGAAGCAGCTGAAGCAGTTGTAAGTTTAAATCAGTTGTATCAGTGTCCATAAGATGACTCTAAGTCCACCACAACCATATAAAGACATCACTAATTGATTCCTAAGCTGGAGTTAGTTTTCAATGGTATTCATAATGTTGGATTTTCTTGAGGGAACAAATGGGACACTTTGCTTGGCGAGTGTATAATATTATATTTTTATCCTATCCTAAATAAAGTTTTATTTTTATGACTTTGTTATATACTAAATATATCCCTTTATTTTATGAATTTGGATATGGATATCAGTTCATATTTAAATAATCATTTCATTCTATTTGTTGTGTGCGTTGTTCTCTTAGCTTCTGGAGCAACAGGATGAATCCTTGGGCAATGTTGGCGGAAAGCTAGGCGAATTGAATAGCATTTTGTCTAGCACACAGCAAAAATTGAATCGCTTTAAGCAAACAGCATGTGGAAGTCTAAGTAACATCTTTGCACGCACCAATTTGGGTTCAGTTGATGTGCCAGCATCGGCTGCAACCGATTCGACAGCAAGTGGAGAGCATGACGCAGTCGAGGAGCCTATACAACCGAAACCGGACGAATCCCAACCACCCAAACCACTAACCGCAGCCGAAATTCAAGCAGCCAAAGCTGCCAAACAAAAACGCATGGACTCCCAGCTGGATAAACTAGATGCTCTGATCAATAAGGCAGACAATGCCCATATCGCAATGAGCGAACAAACCAAACAGATGCGACGCATGGCAAAGTGAATGCATAAGCATGGATAAGTCAAGCATTTTATCTTAATTTATATATTCATTTATTTATTTAATCAAATCGGATCTCCCATACTCTTCCTTGAAGGCATAAAAACATAAGAATCAACTTCACTTCTAAATAGTCGAGATTTTTCCATTTTCATAGTTTTCTTATAAGTCGGTAAAATTTTTCTCTTTTACAATTTAATCAGCATATGAATTATGCAGAATGTAAGTGTATGTATGAATCAATAGGTAATTAAGTACCGATTTGAGGTTATATCTTAATGGAACTTGACAATACAAATCAATCATTTCATTTTGTTATTCTTCGAGTTGGGAATATTCCAATTATTAGCAAATTCTTTTTTTGTTTTCACAGAATTTGTTTAAAAACATAACTATACAAATAAAATGTTTAACTTTTAATGTTTTCAATTTCTAAATCATTTCTTTTCTTTGGTTTAAATTAAAATTATACAATTTCTGTTCGTAATCATTTAAAATGATTAATATTAATATCAATTGAAAATTAAAATATTCTTAGATCGAGTAATATATAAAAATATATCTCTATAATATACAAAGGCAACTTTTGAGTCTTTAATTCACATTCTTATAAAAATGTATTGCAAAATCTAAATGAGAGTAAATTAAACTTTTTGTTTCTAATTCCTTAAAGTAAAAAACCATTAAGTGTTACTTGACTAATTTGAATAAAGAATTGTGTTGTATAGTGTATATATAGTGTCCATTTCAAGTTTAGCTGACTATGATATTATTAAACATAGATATATGTGTATATAATGAAACTAAATGAAATTAGTTAAATTTTGTTTCCAATACAAATGATTCTATAAACTAAAGTTTTCCCGCGATATTTTTTTGCATAAACATTAATCAAAAACAATTTTATTAAATTACAGTTTTAACTAATAGTCGATTTAGTTTTTCCAAAACAAATCTTTTTTTTGTTTCTAATATTTTCTAGATGCCAAAACAACACAGATTAATATTAAATAGAATGTGAATTCTTTGATTGACTTACTTAATAACAATCATGTCAACGAAAACAAATATTTTAATTTTTGGCTTTCTACAGCATTTCATACCTATACCAAATTAAAGAAGTTATTTTTAATTATATAGAAGCAATTGTGCTTCTCAATAAGATCGATACTATATATAATATATATATAATTATATATGCCATATATAATGTAACTTAAACTTTTATTCTAATAAATACTTGTTGCAATCAAATCTGTTAAATATATACATGCAAAATAAAACAAAAAGAAAACAGGAAAAAACGCTAACTAAGTTAGTCAGTTCTTTAATTAGAGTCGGATACGGATGGTGAGGGCGAACGACGGGCAATTATATTGGGTTGTATTAGTTTCGTGGGCATAGAGATTGCAGCAGCGGAACAATGATCTCCGCTATCCGTATCCGAGTGTTCATCGTCGCTCTCCTGACTAGCATGACCAGCATCTGTTTCATATTCCACATGCAATCTAGTTTTATGTTGTTTCTGTTGTTCCCCTGGCTTTATCTTATTGTGCTCCTGTACATTCCCTTTATCAGTGCTCTCATCCAGGTAAAAAAAGTAACTAAGAACCAATTTTTCCTCCGCCGTGTTAAAACGCCACGCATAGGGTATTAGCCGGGAGTTTTGGTTCAATTGATATTGTAAGTTGTAGAACATTTTTGGCGAGATCTCCATTTGGGGTAGGGTCTGCTCAAATTGCCAATGGTCTAGAACAGCCGGCTTTTGATGGCAAGGTCCACTAATTCCATAGTACATTTTACAGGCATAATAGCATTGCAAATCCGGGTTGTCTGGCTTTATGCGACGAAGGACGCGCAATTGTGAGTCCACTACATGAATTAAAATGGAATGCTGCTGACGATTGGGCATTGTGGTAACTAACAATGCCCGATTTGTGGTGGGACACATTGGAGCAAACGATTGAGGCCATAAAATATGTAAAAGTCGCTTCATTAAATGTGTCATGGATGATTGCTGGAAGAGATTGCGTTTCTGATTGACATTTGAAGTAGAAGGTAAATAATCTACAGAATCAGCCCACAATTTGACAGCCATTCCATTAAGCACAGTATTCCCTACCATATCCAGGCAACGACGGCAGTATAAATGACCATTGCGAATCGAGATGCCCTTTATCTTAGAAATATTGATCACTATGAAATTGAGTCCGTAGAACAAATCCCGCAAGGCGGGCACTAGTAGACTATCTGGATGGCTGTTCTCATCCGAAGCCGAGCCATGATTGTGGCAAAAAAAATCACTTGGATCCACTACACATGTAGGAAATTCTCGTAAGCGACTATAATTGGTGGACGGGACCAATTCGTTTTCACAATTGTGACATATCAATGAGAATGTTTCATTTTCATGACATGCCATTATCAGTGGCTTCATATCCACTTGCAGTGTGTTCTCCTCCAAAGCGTTCATATCAATTTTTGTATAATTGAAACGAAAGCTCATATGATTCCCATTCACCGTAAAAATTGAAATGCCGTGTATGTCCATTCCAAAGCAATTTTGTTGAATTACCAGAGTCCCATCATTACCATTATCACCATTTTCCTCTTTCGCTATGTGCACATTGTGTTCCTTGATAATAACGCGGGTTTTCCTGAGATCGTCTGTCAGATTCCGGTCAAACTGTAGGAAGGCAATTCCGCTGCGCAGATTTGGACGCAACTCAATGCAGAGGTCCGTGAGTGACATGGTTCGCCTGTGTTGAAACTTGGGATCGCTCAAGTTTGTGCACTTAAAGTTATTCACTTTCTTTCAGATGTTGTTTCATCCA
Organism: Drosophila sturtevanti; assembly: GCA_018150375.1. Lineage (NCBI taxonomy): Eukaryota > Metazoa > Arthropoda > Insecta > Diptera > Drosophilidae > Drosophila > Drosophila sturtevanti. The sequence goes on along the minus strand of JAECWJ010000686.1, from coordinate 10,957,397 downwards.
ACTTTATTTGTAAGCCCGATTTGCGTTTGCGGACAGCGCTTACTTCTCCAAACAACAGTGCTTTAAAATGTCAAATAGTGAGGAATACTGGGAAAAGCAGTAGTGTTGGTAAACCAGGTGAATTCGATGTTCACAATAGATAAGCAAATTGGGCAGCAAAGCTGAGCGAATTCAGTATGATGAGCGAATTCAAGAGAGCTGAGCGAATTTAAAGAAGGTCGGCGAATTCGTGTGTGTGTGTTTCAAAATCAAATGAATCGTAACTGAAGCTCTAATTAACATCGATTAAACAACAACAACTAAGTGCTGAGTGGATTTTTACAACAATAACAAAACAAAGAAAACAAACAACAACATAGTTAAAAAGTCAACACAAACGAAACGAATTATAATAAATAGATTTTTCAAAGTTTTCTTTAAACGCATTTCGTGCACAAACACACACACACACACACACGCAACGCGCATATACACAAAGAAAGAAGGCAGCAAAACGAAGGCAGTGAAAATTGACAAGCTTGTTGTTGTTGTATGTGTTTGAGTGTGAGAGAGGCCATAGAGAGAAAGAAAGAGAGAGGGAAAGAGAGAAAGAGTGAATAAGTGAGAGAGAGCGCGCAGGCCAGCAGGATAAAACAGGAGCGACGAAGATGAGCCATAGCATACAAGTGAAAAAATAATTAAAGGTTGCCCTGGCCTGGGGAGTAGAGAGGTGACCAGCTGCAGCAGCCAGGCAGAGAACAGCAACACCAACAACAGCAGCAGCTACTGCTCCCCCGTCTCTCTCCCTCGTTCGTTATTTTTGGCAGTTGTCTAGCGTCTCTCTTTCTCTATCTCTCACTCTGTTAATTTTTTTTTGTATTTCACCTCTTCTCTCTTCGTTCGCTGTCCCCCGCTAAACAGCTTCTATTTCTGTGGGGGGTACGGAAAATTCACATGCAACAACAACGACAACAAACAATAGCAGCAGCAGCAGCAGCAGTGTTGTTGCAGTCGACATCAACGCCGGCAGCGGCAGCAGCAGCAGCAGCAGCTGAAGCAGAAGCAAAGCAGGCGACGATTTAAATTTATTTGTACATAAAATAGTTTTTTTTAACAAATTAACAAACATCAAAGCAAAAGTAAAGCATTAAGCTAAAACTAAACTTAACGTTAAATAATTAAATTTAATTCAAATATCTACGGAAACGCTCAACAAAATTCGCCTTTTACACGATTTTGAGCGTTCGACACCCAAAACTCTTCTCCCACAAAGCACATACGAAATTTCATCCATCCAAAAGATAAAGAGAAACAACAAAGCAACGAGATAGAGGAATAAACAGAAACGGAAAGAACAAAACCAAAAGAAAAGGACGAAACACAGGGGCAGCCAGGATCGGTGAATGCAACAATAAGAACACATCCCCCGTAAACAGAATTAGACAAGTCGCGGCTTCACACTGGCGAATCGCAACGGAAGTAACAACAACAATAACAGAGGTGGCGATGTAAACGCCGCTCCCGGCCATGGTCCTTCTGTGGCCCGTAATAACAATAACAATAATGCAGGAGGAGGAGGGGGTGGTGGTGCCGGCGGTGGAGCAGTCGGTGATGCAAATAATGCTGCTGGAGGAGGTGGTGGTGGAGGCGGCGGCAACAATAACGAATGGAATCCCGAGGAAATAGATCGCTTCAGTTTTGATGATTCCATACGATTTGAAGAGGATTCATTATGCAGTTGGTCATCGGAACCAGAATCATTGTGCAACAATTGGCGAGGCTGGAAGAAGCCCACCAATGGTACAGGTAGTAGTGGCGGACCCTTAAGTGGCGGCCTAAACGCATCAATTGGCCTGCTTGGTAATGCATCATTTGGTAATGCCACAAACAACACAGCTCCAGGAACAGTAGGCAATGGAAACGGATCATGTGGGAACGGCACCAATGGAAATGGCTCAAATAACAGTTCATCGACAAACGGGACAAATGGTAAGTGCTATACAAAGTGTAGTTATCCTTTTTCTAATCAATCTTGATTAACATTTGAATATACATACATACATAAATAATTTTATATGTTCCATTATTCGCTCGAAAAACTGTTGTGCTAGTTAACCGATTCATGAATCTAAACATTAATTCCTTTAGTGACATTACTTTGTAGTATGGATATATGTATGTCCTCGTTTTCTTATAAAAGAACATCAAATATATGTACATACATAAATATATTTAGAAAAGTAGACCCAATATCATATACTTATGTATGTATGTATGTATTTGCATATCTAGTTTAACAGATAGTTGAACTTGTTCTATGTATGTATGTATGTATAAATAGAATTTGTTAAACGCTATATCAAATTCATATGTTTTTATTTAGTAGCTAATTAACTCTTATACTGTTTGCTAACATACATACATATGTAGTACATACCGCGGGAAATTGATTTGCTTTTTTTTTTTTGAATGAAGCTCTAAGTGTGTGTGTATTTAAGCAATGTGTATAATAATGCGTTACTATTGTTTGATATTCGAAACAGTGTGGCAACGCTGTTGATTTGACCTTTTGCCAAAGGGAAACCGAAAAACCCAAAGAACAACAACTGCAACAATTGCTTCTTTGCCTTTTTTCCCTGACAGTCCTCAACGACGACAACGTCTTGGTCTTCGTCCTCCTTCTTCTTCTTCATCTTCCTCTTCCTCCTCTTCTTCTCTGTTTTATCGCTGAAGTCAAAATCACGACTTTATGGCTGGGCAACACACATACAATTTGGTTTCTTTTGTCTTTTTCAGGCTTATTACGGCCTGTAAATATATATATATATATATACATATATGTACATATATATGTACATATATATGTACATATATATGTACATATATATGTGTATACCTTCATCCATATACGTACATATATGCAAGTATGTATGTATTAAAAAACAAATGTGTGCATGTGAACGTGTACATTCTTATTGTAGTTGTTTTTTTGATGGGATTGTGCGGATCCTTTTGCGCCGTCGCAGCATTATCAACATGTAATCTCTGCGACTGCGCTGCTAGCAGCTCTTCTGCAATCAGAAGGAGTCGGTGCTGGAACTGCTTGGAGTTTTCGAAAGGGCCATCTTTTTTTCCATGGTTGTTGTAAGTAAGCAATGCCAGCTGCATTTTCTTGCTCTAAAAGCGACATAATAACCGCAAAAAAAAGAGAAAAAAAAAAAAAAAACAAAACTGAAAAACTGACTACGTTGCATCGTTGTCTGTATATTTGCTGTTTGTGCATGTTGTCCATTTTGTGTCAAAGAACCTTTTCAAGGATACCACCACCAGCAGCAGCAGCAGGCAGAGAACAGCTCACCCAGCACCTGCCTAGCCATTTGGTATGTGAGGGGTGGAGAAAGCAAAAGGCGAAAACAAAGAACCTGCCATGTAATGAAATGAGAAAGAGAAGAGAAAAGCGCAAACGATAACACAACGATTCCTTTTTTTTTTTCATTTTACGAAAGGAATCTTCGAATACTTCGAATTCTTCGATACTCGAATTTCTAATCAACACCAAATTAAATTTTCAAACTTATTCATGCCTCCAGATAAAGCCTGGATAAAAGCAATGCATTTGGCAAATCTTTACACATATGTATGTATGTACTTATGTATGTATTTTCAATACTAATAATCATATTCGAAGAAAATTTAAAACATTGACAGGCAATTTTGAAGATACATATATATATATATGTACATACTACTATATATACATATAAGTATATGTATGTATGTATGTATGTAAATGAAACAAAAATGTATAGACAGCAGCAAACTTTTATTTATTTTTTTATACTCTTGCATAGGGTATATTAATGTTGGTCAGAAGTTTGCAGCGTACCGAAGGAAACATTTCCACCTATGTATATAAAGTATAAAAATACATATGATCGGACGACTATATTATATAGCTCCCATAGGACCGATCGGTCATGATTAAGGCTTATCCCCAATAGTTCTGTTGTTTTTTTCTATATTAATTTTTATAGAAATATGTCTGTTGAGTTATAACAAAATTCGTCGACTACATATATGGATCTGTTAAATTATATAGAGACAATCTGCAAGGGTATACGAACTTCATCCTTCTAGTTTTTAATAGCATCGTACGTTTGCTGCATTTAATATTAATAAGCCTCATTAAATTCATCGCTGGAATTAAAATATTCGCGCGAATATTCCGCAAATCATTCATAAATACCACAGACGGATAGTTTGGGTGATTCATTACCGAAAACACAATAATGGCTAAAAGGGAGGTATAGGAGGAAGGGAGCATTAAGGTATATGAGGCTACTTAAGTGTTCTTGTAAAACGGAAACACAAATACGTTTACCGTTAATTTTTTTACCGACAACTGTCTAAAATTAGGACACACAAATGTATATTTTTTAACTTCAAAGGATACGTTAAATATTGTAAAATGTTCATGTTATTTGGTTATGAACGATTATATAGTACATTTATATATATATATGTTTCATTTCATAACTAATAAATTTATTATTTAGTTAAAAAAAAAAAAACTACATTCCCATACCGGGAATCGAACCCGGGCCTTCTGGGTGAAAGCCAGATATCCTAGCCACTAGACCATATGGGATACATAAGGCATTCCAACCCAACTCAATCTTTAGTCACATTTGTTTTGCACTTAAAAATACAATTTGTATACACAACACACCCCCGCACACATATGAGTGTGTTGGTGTTGTCGATTCATAGATTTAAGAGTTCTTTGGCGAAATCTCATATCGCGATGCATTACAAATTCGTTTCGTTGTTGAGGTTAACAGTTTGATTTGGTGTCGTTTAAATGAATCTACAATGCGCTATCCAAAGGACTATCATCTTGACCTTGAGTATTGATTGATTCTGACTTTGGTTTTGAAATGTGAAACAATGAATAGGCCCAATTTAATCACAGTTTGGTGATAAAGGTCAAATCACCAAACTGTGATTAAATTGTTTTTAGTTGTTTTCATTCTTATGGCTTATCTCTGCCAGAAAAAAATTGTTTGCATATACACTTTCTATTATTATTAGAGCAACTTGCAATTATTTTTTATAAATTTTTAATATTAAAAAAATAAACGATAGTGGAAGCCGCCTGTCTTTACAGGTTTGGGATTTGCCCCTGTGCATGCATGAATGTGAAACTGAACCAAGGCTCACATCTGTGCGCTTCTCCCATCTCTTGGGAATGTGCGAACTTGAGTACATGACACTGTTGCTAGTTAGTTCTGTGTCTCTTTGTTTCGCTTTAAATAAGCGTTATCGACCTTAAAATGCAGGCCATTGTTTGTTACAACAAGTTCGTTACCTTCCCTTCTCCCCTTCACACACACACACACACACACACAGTCATTCCCGCTGTCTTTTTTCTTTTTTGTCACCATTTGTTTTGTTTATTTGTTTATTTGCATGTCAATTTGTGTAGAACCCTGTTTATCTACAAGTCAATTCTACAATATTCGAGACAAGGGCGCGAATCCACAAATATTGAAGTAAACTTTCTCCCTTTTCTCTATCGTTGTCTGACTGGCTGTCTATGTATGTATGTATATACATACATACATATACATACATATACATATGCAAGTTGGTCAATGTCCGTACGTCACATGCGAGAACTAAAAAATTTCATACTAAGAGAAGAAAAAATCTATGTTGTTAATAATTCATCTTTTTATTCTTTAAAAATATTTTGCGTTTTAGAAGTTTTCACATTGGCTGAATTATCCGCACGTTGCGTTGCCTCTTATATACCCTTTGAGCTGGTGGAACATGTATATCCACCTGTGCCAGAGCAATTACAATTGCGCATAGCATTTTGGAGTTTTCCGGATAATGAAGAAGATATACGCTTGTACTCCTGTCTGGCAAATAGTTCGGCCGAAGAATTTAATCGTGGTGATCAGTTATTTCGTATTCGAGCTGTAAAGGATCCCCTACAAATCGGTAAGTCCTATTCATTTTTCCTATCTTTTAATCTAATTTTCCAATGCATAATTTTTTTGTACTTTTATTCCAAAAGGTTTTCATCTTTCTGCCACGGTTGTGAATCAACAGCCTAGCACATATTTTAATGTTGCAGTTACCTTTGATCGTCGTCGCATCTCTTCCTGCAATTGCACATGCGCTTCAACGGCATATTGGTGTTCCCATGTGGTGGCCGTGTGCCTCCATCGCATACATTGCGTAAGTCACTTTGAAAAATTCTTAAATTTCATTTGAAATCAACATAAATTAACGATAAGTTGATAATGTGGTTTCTTTTATACACATATGTACATATATGTAAATCAAATATATATTTTAATCATATATATATTTGTTATTTTTTTTTTTAATTAGCCCCAGGAGGTATGTTTGCGTGCCCCGGTCTCTGAATCATTAACACGCCTTCAACGTGATCAATTGCAAAAGTTTGCCCAATATTTGATAAGTGAGCTGCCGCAACAGATTCTACCAACAGCCCAGAGATTGCTAGATGAGCTTTTAAGTGCCCAGCCAACAGCAATTAATACTGTATGCGGTGCACCAGATCCCACAGCGGGTGCTTCAATAAATGATCAAACCAGCTGGTACTTGGATGAGAAGACATTACATAATAATATTAAAAGAATATTAATTAAATTTTGTCTGCCGGCACCGATTGTGTTTAGGTAAATTATCATATTGTTAAATTTATAAAAATTATATAGAGAATTATCTTAATCTGATCTTTTGATTCTTTCCATATGCAGCGATGTCAACTATCTAACAAATTCAGCACCACCCGCTGCCGCCGAATGGAGTTCATTGTTGAGACCCTTGCGTGGACGCGAACCGGAGGGCATGTGGAATTTGCTTTCAATAGTTCGTGAAATGTATAGGCGTTGCGATAGAAATGCAGTACGTTTGCTTGAGATCATAACGGAACAGTGTATGACATGCGATCAGATACTAATTTGGTGGTTCCAAACAAAATTGGCCCTAATGATGGGGTCACATGGTCATAGTGGTGGGAAACATTCAAATACGCATGCTAATTCAACAGCATTGCAACATGCCTGCAGTTCCTTATGCGATGAGATTGTTGCATTATGGCGTTTAGCTGCATTAAATCCTGGTCTTGCACCCGATGAACGCGATATGTTGCATGCCCAATTTACAGCCTGGCATTTAAAGATACTTGATCGGGTTGTAAAGAGTCGGATGATGCCATCGTCATATACAAGCAAACATCAACAAAACTCACGATCCGAGACGGAATTATTTATTGGCTTTAAGCCAGCAATTGAGGCATGCTATTTGGATTGGGAGGATTATCCCATAGCTGGAGTCACGCACACCCATGATACAAATCCCATTTACTATTCGCCCTTCACCTGTTTCAAGCACACAGATGCCAAGGGTGGTGAGGCGGCTGCACCATCGGGCCAATTGAATGCCACTCAGGCACTGATTAACAATAATAAGCATTATAATTATTTTAGTGCATCGAATGATATTGGTCTGCATGCCGGTGCATTTAAGCAACGAGAGGATCGATCTTTTCGGGAAAGATTTTATCCGAGCGCAGCGGAATTGTTTATAGTTCCTGGTTCAGGAAGTGGGACAGGTGTAGGCAACAGTGGAGCGGGCTCGACTGGTCGTCAATTTCCAGCCGGTTTGAATGGCAGCGGAGCAATAGCTGGATCAGCAGCTGGTGGAGATCCAAATGGTGTTAAGCAACCCATGGCAAGCACTTCATCGAATTCGGTGGCAATGGGAATTGGTGTATCATCTGTGGTTACACCCAAAGCAGTTGGTAGCGTCGAGGTTTCTGGTCCTGGTGATGGTAATCGTTCCAGTGCCAGTAGCGAGGGCTTTTGTGAAAATGATGATTTCGGTGGCGATACAAGTAGTAGTCACAATTATTGTGCTGCTCCAGCCCAGGCTGTGCCTGGCCAGAAATCATTAACAGAATCGGACTCACAGAGCAGCTTTGATGCCGTATCACAGCAGAGCAAAGATGAGTCAGCCGGCGTCAGAGTGAGTGTAGTCTCAACTGTGGAGCCAGGTTGTTCCACATCGGACACTTCATCTGCCTCTTCAGCATCATCGTCAGCATCAACGGCCTCGGGCAGCTCAAACAGTTCCACTTCATCCATGCTAATAGCACCAGATGCTCCCATTGTAGTTGGAGTACAAGTGAATGGTAGCGGCGATAGTGTTGTCTTATCCTCCACTCAACAGCAGCCTGGAAGAAGGCTCAGTAAAGATGAATCCTTTAGCAGCAGCGATGAATTTGCCCAAGTCGGAACTGGTGTTGGAATAAGTGGAGAAATCTCTGGATCTGTAGGTGGCAGTGGCGGTGGCGATTTAACACCTGTGCCCAGCACTTCGGCTGCTGCTCGAGCAGCCATGGCGTCCAGCAGTTCAGCTATACCAGTCGTAGATAATCAAGGTGGAACAAATGGAGGAGCAATGGAAGCATCATCATCATCAGCAGCAGCAGCAGCAGCAGTAGCTGCCTCATCATCATCATCGGGCAAGGCAATTCCTATGGAAATACCCTGTACTTCTTCAACATCAACTCTGGCAGCAGCACGTGCTTTGGCTGCTGCTGTGACGGTGGCCAACGATAAACCACATATATTTTCTAATGTGCGACCCACAGAGGATGCCTGGGATATATTACTAGCACGTGCCGAAGGTTTGCATGCCCATGGTCATGGACAAGAAGCCTCCATTTTGGCCGTACGTCTAGCCGAGCAAATGTTAGCCAATCCACCCAATCTTTTGTTGGAGCTACCACCTGCTCCGAAACGTAAGGGCAAGAAACAGAATGTGAATCCCATATCACATCAATTGACAGTTGTTGCTTCATCCACTCTCTCAAAGTGCGCATTCCTGTGCACCGTGCTCTCAGAAAATTCGGAACATTATCACATTGGATTCAGGATTTGTCTATTCGCATTGGAGATGCCGCGTCCACCGGCTAGCACAAAGCCCCTTGAAGTTAAATTGGCGAATCAAGAGGCGGATATTTTAGCTCTGCTAAAACGACTTCCGCTGGGTGCTGCAGAGCTGCAGGTGATACGGGAAAGAGCCGAACAGCTGCGCAGTGGAACATTCAAGACACGAGGTGAGGCCTTATTGCCCATCAATCTGGCTACATTCATCTTTGATGCATTAGTTACACTGAGTCCTGGTCACATGAATACTGGCACTGGTTCTGGTTCAAGTTCAGGCTCTAGTAAAACTTTATTGAATGTTTCTGGATCTAGGAATCCTTTAAATGCCTATAAGCAGCATAGTGATGAGAATTTGGGCTTTGAGGCTGCTGTAGCAGCCCTTGGACTGAAGGCTAATGTATCGGAGGCAGAACATCCGTTACTATGTGAGGGTACCAGACGTCAGCGTGGTGATTTGGCTTTGACATTGTTGTACCACTACAAGGATGAGCCGCGTAAGATAGCAAAGATAATGGAGAAACTGTTAGATAGGGATATCCATACGCTATTAAAGGCACCATTGCTGCCGGCCTATTATTCCAGTAGTCCGCCAGTAAGAACGCCAAATAATCAGCCCACACGCAGGGATCATGATCATGAGTATGGCGGTGGAGGTAACGGATGTGGCGGTGGTCCAGGAGCTGGACCAGCCAATCTATGTGAATTACTGCCTGCCGATTATGCTAGTGTCGGTGGAAATAGTCGCCCACATAGCTCAACGAGCGCGGAATTAGAGCTAAGCATGTGTGCCCTCAGCATGGCAAGCACATCCTCTCAAGCAATGGGACAACAACCATCAGGAGGAGGCTCATCGGCAGCAACCACAACCACTGCCAGTTCCACAAGTGCCACAAGCACCTGCACAACAACGACCAGTAGTAGCAACACAAACACAAATACAAATCCGAATAGCAGCAGCAGTAGTCGGAGCAAAGAGAGCCGGTATAAGGGTAAACGTGCCTATCCATCTATACCCAATCAACCGTCGGAGGCCAGTGCCCATTTCATGTTCGAGCTGGCCAAGAATGTGTTGACCAAAGCTGGTGGCAATAGTTCAACATCCCTGTTCACCCAGGCCAGCACAAGTCAGAATCATCATGGACCCCATCGTGCATTGCATATGTGTGCATTCCAATTGGGCTTGTATGCTCTAGGATTGCACAATTGTGTTAGTCCAAATTGGTTATCTCGTACATACTCATCACATGTCTCTTGGATTCTGGGCCAGGCAATGGAGATTGGTGCGCCAGCAATTAGTTTTCTAATTGATACATGGGAAGCCCATCTGACTCCACCGGAAGCGGCCGGTATGGCGGATCGTGCCTCTCGTGGTTGGGACTCGAATATGGTATATCCGGCTGCTGAATTGGCTTTGTCGGTTTTACCACATGCTGCTGCTCTCAATCCCAATGAGATTCAGCGTGCCATACTCCAGTGCAAGGAGCAGAGTGATCTAATGTTAGAACGCGCCTGTTTAACTGTAGAATCGGCGGCAAAGGGTGGCGGCGTCTATCCTGAGGTATTATTCCAGGTAGCACGCTACTGGTATGAGCTATATATGCGTAATGCGCCCAACAATTCGGAGCATGATCAGCACGAGGATTCGATGGATCATTCCGCTGTCAGTTTAAGCGCTCTAATTGAGTCACAGCAACAGCATGAAATGCAACAGCAGGTTGTCCAACAGCAACAGCAATCGATGGGAATGCCACCGAATCCGGGCGGTGGACCGATTCAGGGTCAAGGTCCCGGTATGCCACCTCCAAGTGTTGTCACATCGGCACCACAACCAGGCGGCTTTCAGCCTGGTGTTGGTGTAGGCGTTGCCGCCCTGGGAGCCATCGGTTTGGCCCCATATGCTCCGTACAGTTTCTGTCCGAGCATCTATGCACATCATCACAATCTTAGTTATCCGCAACCCGGTCAAATGCAAATGTATATTTCGGCCGGACCACCGCCGCCGCCACAGGCCTATACCGGATATCAGCAGCAAGCACCACCCGTCCCGCCACAACAGCAGCAGCCACAGATGGCACCTCAACCGCCTGGACATGCACCACCACCGCAGGGTCATCAGCCGCAACCAGCTTTTCAGGCTCCTCCTCCCAATCCATTTCAAGCTTTACCACCGCAAGCCTATCAGGCACTACAAGCTGCTGGACCACCACCTGGTCCACCGATGGGACCACCGGGCGGCTACTATGGTCCACCACCACCACCGGTTCCACCGAATGGACCCCCAGTGGGAGTCGGTGTCGGTGTCCCATTACGTCAGCATCAACATCCCGTTTATCCATTTTTGCAACAGGCACCACCGCCTCCGCCACAACAGCAACAACCGCCACCACCATCACAACCGCCGGTGCGTCAACGTCAGCCGCATCAGTTCACGTAAGTAGAGGAATTCTAATAATATTTTGGCTACTAGTTGGTTGGTAGTTGAACTTATTCCTTTAATCTTTACCCATAGATCCACTCAATTGCGGTATCTGCTGGCCGCCTACAATGTGGGAATGTTAGCCATGGAGACATTAGCACGTCGCGTTCATGACGATCGACCACAGGCGAAATATGCCCGTAATCCACCTTACGGTGAGGATGTGAAATGGTTATTACGCATTAGCAAAAAATTGGGTACCCAATATCTCCATCAATTCTGTATATGTGCGGTTAATTCGATCGTCAGTCCGTTTGTGTTGCACGATGTGGCTATTGAGTCGGCCCATTATCTGGGTAGGAACAATCACCAGCTGGTTATGCAGCATTTGCGTTCGGCGTTGACGCCACTGGTGCAAAAGTGCCAACAAATGTAAGTAATAGTGGATAAAAGATAGAAGAAGAGAGAGAGAGAGAACCCTTTATAATCTATAATATCATCTTACATCAGGTACATCCAGTGCATCCATCAGAAGCTGTATCATTTGACGCAGGGTGACTATGAAGAATTTGCTAGCATTGTGGTAGCTGCACGTGCTGCATTCCAAATTACACCTGAGGGCAGTGCCCAATTTAAGGATTGGCTGCAATCCATCAAACGGTAAGTGAAATTCATACATTAAATGTGGTTCGTGCCCCTTAGATGAAACTCCTCAAGCCGCTTGAAAGGAGCTTGCTTTAGAAATCAATCGTATGTAATATATGTATATAGCATTCCCGAAATAGATATCTATGAATAGCGAAATATAAAACCAAAAGTGTATTTGTTGCAAGAATCATGTTGATGGTTCTATTATATTCATTTGTAGATATACATATATATATATATATATATATGTATATACATGTATACATATATACATATATATATATACATGTATATATACATATATATATACATGTATGTCTACCTCCTTCTCCTCTTCCTACTCTCATTTCTCTAGGTTCCTTTTTTAATCAATTCATTCAGTTAATTTTCAATCAATTTTGAGTCTGAAACTCCCGCCGTGTAGAGAACTTTAATTTGCATAACACACAGTGAATATATAAATATATAAATATATATATATATATATATATATATATATATATATATATATATATATTAATGCTTTCACAATAATAACTTATTTAAATAACTGAAATTATCTTAGAATTGGATCATGTCTTTGGGTGATTGCAGTCCATCAATATACGCCGCAAGTCTTAAAGAATACATCAAATAGAATATTATTTTTGGCTCCCCAAAATTTTAATATAATTCAAGAAATACTTCTGGATCGTTTTGAAGATAATTAGCAAGGCAAAAGACGACGAAAGTCGAATAAAAAAAAAAAAAAAAAATTAAAAACAAATAATAACAATTTAAATGAATTAGAAGATGGAGCAAAGAATGTCGCCGCCATGTAAAGCAAGATTATTTTTGATATTTATTTATCTATGAAATTTAATAAATTTGAGCGAATTTTATAAAGTTTTTATTCATATTCCGTTCACAGAGAGAGAATATCGTCAATATCGATTCTTTTCCTACTTGAGTAGTTAGAATATAAATAAATGTTGCATTCTTAAATGGCCTCTCGAAGCGGCTAAATATATAAAGTTTTTAAGATATTTTATATATATTGTATGATTCCATTTAACAGCTCCAAATCATGCAAAAAGGAACTGTGGACGCAAATTAATGCAGCTTTGCAAAGCAATTCCAAATGACAAAGACTTGATTCCTGTAATCTGATGACGGTAACGGGAGCAGGAGCAGCAGGAGCAGCATCAACAACCGCATCAACATCATCATCGTCAACAACAGCAGCAGCAGCAGCAGCAGCTGCAGCGGCATCATCATCATCATCATCATCATCATCAGCAGCAACATCATCGTCATCGTCAGTAGCCATTACCATAAGCAATGAGCAGCCGAAGGCCACAATAGTGACAACTGCCAGCAATAGCAATTGCAATAGCGGTAACAGTGGGAGCGGGAGCGGATGTGGGAGTGGTGTGAATGGTAGTGGAAACATTGGTGTTGTCGCTGGAATTGGAAATAATATTACCAATAGCTTAAGCATTGGTAGCAATAGCAATACAAATGTCTCTAGTAGTAATAACATTAACAACAGCGGCAGCAACGAGCCAATTGGACATCCTCATCATCATCACCGTTATCATCATAGGCATCATCTTCTAATGGATTCCACAACAGCTAACAACTTGGCAGCAACATCTACAGCTCCAACGGCAGTGACTGTGGGATTGGCTAATTCTACCCATGTCTATGAGAGATTATGTAGACCGAATGCTGTTATTTTAGAGCGATTACGATCTCCATTGTCACCACAGGCAACAAGACCATCGGTGCCACCAGTGCATCCGGCTGCCGCCTATCAGTCAGCAATGTCTACTGCAGTGGCTGCGTCCATGCCGCCTGGTTATTATCAGGCTGCTGCTGCGGCCGCCGCTGCTGCAGCTTCAGCGTCAACAACAGCAACAGCAACACCAGCTGGAGCACCCACACGCCATCATCATCCCCATCCATATCAACTGCAACCGATGAGCCATTACCATCAGCAACTTTAACAACGTGTCTGCGACACTGCTCACGACTGTCCACCGCCTGGCACATCTGGCATTGTTGCTACATCAACATTGGGGGATCAGAATGAAACCTACAATAGAAGTGCAATTGCTGCAAGTGGAAAAAAATCTGGAGATGCAGCAAACTCTTCAAGTGCAACCATCGCAATCGGCTGTATTATTACCTGCTGCCGCTCCGCCTGTCACTATAATACAACTGCGACAGGTATTTGAGGATTTTAGGTGTCCATTGATTTATATCTGGCTATTGTTACTCCTAATGGTTATCTTGAGCTCAGCTCTTTTGCTGCTCCTGTTCACGCAACTTGGCGATCTCAGCTGAGTTTCCTGAGTCTTCTCGGCCTGTAATTATAACAACCAACCATTAATAACAACAACAACAAAAACAACAACCACCGCACTAAGTTCATGTTAAAACTATATATAAAATGATATCTAATTGTTTTCTTTATTTTTCAATCTGTGAACCTACTTAATTTAATTTGTGTTTAAAAGTCCGCAAACAAACAAACTCATTAATTAACATTATCAAATTTATTAGTGTGTGCATTATTTAGACTGAGATTTCTGCCAACAACAAAAGAAAGCACACACATATACAAATACACACACAGACACATACACCCCCATACCACATACCACACACCATACACACACAACACCGCACACAAGCAACAAAACTCACTTTTTTCAAAATGTGTTCAGTTAAATTAACGTAATTATAGACGATCTATCAAATAGTTATATACATATATATATACATAGATATATATCACCTCTACCTTATCTATAATTTAAATTTATCTAATATATATTTCTCTATCTTTTTGTTTTTTTTTTTAATCTTATAATTTGTAA